>DWMY01001743.1:0-13659 GCA_018249775.1 Heliconius hecalesia formosus
GTATGAAAGTACCTAGCGACGAACCCCGGGTTAAAATGCTCTTCAAATTATAGGATTTTATGTGCCTTGTTTATGTTTATTTTTTTTACTTTACTTTGTTCCTGCACTTAGCTGACTAGGTAGATGGATCCTCGGAAACTAGGGTTAAGACACACATGTTTTGCATGCATACAAACATACATACATTTTCCGCCCAGTTCTGAAAGCATTGTATGTTCAGTCGTGGAACACAACGTCGCGCTTTGCCTCGTTTTTAGAGTGTGGAAATATTTAATATTTTCTCACAACCTGTTTACAGTCGCACGCTTGTGCCCCTGAGCCACGAGTGACCTCAATGCAAGTACATTAAGCACTTTTCACGTTACATAACATTTTTTTTTTATTAATTATAACACACCTTTGATATTTTATTAAATATTCTTACATCATCAATATTTATGCGGCGTTGAGTTCTGCCACTCAAGCACTAAGTTCCCAGGTTCCGTCTGCCTACTCTGCTATATATAGGATACAGCGTAATAAAAAAAACAATATTTATATTTATTCAACGTCCACTAGACCACTATATTTATTCAACATTAACTTAACCACTACTTGTTCGATTCCCGTTGGAGAAAATAAAATATTTAATATTTCCAATTTCTTCGCTCTGGTGTTGATGCAAGCGTTGAATTCTACCACTCAACACGCAGTGCCTCCAGAATAGGAAACGGAACGTCTTACTTCTAGGTTACTGCATATCCTGATTTATTTATGCTGGCGATATTGTAAAACTCTTCATTGCAATTCAATCAATTCAGCTGACTCCGCATCATATAAAAAATCCATGTAAAAATTTCCAACCAAAAATTTTCTTATAAATCCACAAATAAAACAAAAGGAAATATATCTATTTCTAATCAGACGCCAGTAACGTATGTATCCTTACTTGGGTGCCTGTGAAATATTCGAGCCATCAAATCAATTCTGTCATTCTGATGGACGCAAATTTACCAAATCCTGTTTCGTAGGGATTGAAGTAAATTTGCTGACGCTCGCTATACTAGTGTTTGGGTATAATCGTGTAGAAATGAGAAACGGAAAAAATATATTGTTGAAATTATTTTCTTATAAAATTCTGAGAAACGATTCTCGACTGATAGTAAAATACTTTTTACCATTTGTTTTTCAATTATTAATTTAATGCGATCTATCAAACCATTTTCCTTTTTTGAAGACGACGTCTATAATTTTAACCTTACCAAACGTATCCGGAACTGACCAAGAAGTAATAAAAAATGTTTTGAGAAAAGACGAACTTTTAAAACGATTTCATTCGTAATTGACAAAAATATTAAATAAAAATAAATGAATCCAGACGTGGCGAATGGGCACAAAGTGTGACTATAAAATCGACTGTTTGGGTGTTCGATCCTCACTTGAGGCAATGAAATATTCATTGTAAAATAAATTATATTTAAAATCAATTTTAACTTCCAGTAAACCTAATTCTAGGGTAAAGACAAATTTTCTTTAAATATTCGTCGACGTAGTACATCCAGGCGCTGTGATTACGACATCAAATTACATGGAGGAAGGAGCAAATGAAGCGAGAATACGATTATTTTACTCGAGACGCTTATACGATGGTATACTGCGGGTGAACATCAAAACAAGAAGTTTGAACCTTAATTTTGATGCTTCAAGTTCTGTTTTTATGATAATTTAAGTTTTTACATCATTCTGATATTAAAATGTATAAATTGTAACGATTTAACGTAAGTTAACTGTTGAAATGCTTAAGAGAAGAATTTATTTAGTTTTCTATGTTTCGTTGATTAAAAAAAAATAAGTGATATATCATTTTTTTCAGCAAAAAGATTTCAGTCGTGGCGCTGTATGATAACGTCTGAGTATAAATGTGATGAGGGTGGGTTCGAATCCTATTTGGAGAAATTAGTTCACCGCTTTGGTAGATAAAACAGTTGTGAGTTTTATGCCCACTCGAGGAAATGAAATATTTAATATTTTCATTTCTTCACTCTAGTGTCGAGGCAAAGCGCGGCGTTGAGTTCCGCCACTCTACACACAATGTCTCCAGAATTCGACAAAAAGTGGTTGAATAAGTCTACCCTACTACTACTGAAAAATCGTTTAGCTATTCTTAAGAAAGAAATATTTTTAGTAATAATATGTATTGGTGTTTTTCTAATCTAAAAAAATCAAACCTACTTCCGTATAATATTACTTGAATTCGATAGGTACAACGAAATATTTCCGTAACATTATTAAAATGAAAACAAACTTTCTATTATTTCATAATGAATATTATATGCTTAATGCAAACTTCAAATTAGAAACGTTTTCGCCTTGTAATTTTTTGCAACCGCAGACTTAAAATATACATTTTTAATTCGCACATCTCGAAGGACTAATTAGCAACTTTAGAGTGAGGTATGAATATTTGAGTAACAAGTAGAAGGAGAAATGAGATTGCCCCTAAAATCATAGGAAGGATGATCGTTTATTTAAAATTCTACGTTACTTCAAAAGGATTTGCTTTTTTAATGACTATATTTACAGTTAATCTGGCCTCATGTTGTCCCTGATTTTAACAGTTTGCTAGTAAAATTTTAAAAAATCTCTAAAACTAAATTAGTGGAGTATTTAAACAAATATATATTTTTCACGTTATTAATATCTGACTGCAATGCGATGGTTGCAGGTTCGATTATTATTTCGAAAATGAAATTCTTTCATTTTCCCGCTCTGGACTAAAAAAATATTATTATATTGATATTATTAAGTATGTGGATCATATAAAAGATTTGCCCTCATATTACTTAGACTAAATTAATTCACTATATTACCACGCTTATTTCCTAAATATTTTTTTTTCCAGTCACGGACAACTCAGCAGCATATTAAGATACGTGAAGTGAATAATGTCCATTAAAATCTTATTTCTCTAACCTATGGTCCTTTTATCACGATCTTTGATGTCCTTTGAGAATATATACATGAGGAATAAGTTATTAGGTATTAGGTAGTATTATGTATGATAGCAATAGTTTTTATATGATGTTTATATGTAGGAGAAAACAATCGAGTAATATACAGGGTATAACTCGAACGATGAATCACCGGTAGAAGTTTTGAACAAAAATGGTAAATACACCTCGACTGCTCCTCAACAATAAGCCTTTCATATCATATAATAGTTCGTAAAACGATCAGTCTCTCCCTCTCTTTTTCTTGGAGAAAAGATCTGAAAAATAAAGGATTTTAAAAGTAAAATTTGATTAAAATCTTTTAGGAGTTATAGCGAACAAAAAAACGGGTTTTTTTCCCAGCAATAATCTTAAGAACTATTTGAATAAGAGTTTTATAAAGAGGAAATTACATTGTGTTCTCTCTAGGGTGGATGAATATATTCTGATTTCAAAATACATATTTTGACTGAAATGGAAAAATGCCTGATAAAGTTAGATACCCTTAAATTATCTATATATACTCGTATTATTTATTATGCAAATAACATGTTTGCCTTTTGAGAAAATAACAGGCGTTATTAACTATGTTTTTGTGAAACGAAAATAAATTCTTCTGTAATGATTTTATATTTATTAGTTTTAATATTCGCAATAATTTATTATAAAAATGTAAATCAACCTCTTTGTTTAATAAAAAGATGTTTTTTAAAAAGAAGTAATATAAATATATAGAACTGTCACCAGAGGACATTAATAAAAATTACGCTTTATGTGGTCGGAAAATTATAATAACTATATAATAATATTTTATAATAATTAGATATACTTTTAGACTTGGAGCGGAAGAATAAACAGGATCGCTAGAATAATATATTGTATTAGAATTTAAGATAGACATTGTACAAGCTTAACAGTGTTTAACTCTGGAAGAAATATAAGTTCTGTAAAAGCCTCGAGGTGTTTGATTTCTTTATACTTCTACTTAAATTAAACTAAAAACTATAATTTGGTCTTGAAAAATACTGATATTTATGTAGAATGATCCCTAAAAATTGTATTTAGCTTAAAGATAAGATGTTAAAAATGTACTTGAATTATGTAGGTAACAGTAAAGAATTGCTGTTCTCATTACGAGACTTGACTACTTTTAAATCAATTTCTTTAGGTATTTATCGAAGTGTTTGCATTTTTTACCACTCAACTATAGTCAAACAAGTCTTAAGAATACAAATATTTTGATATTGTAAAGTTATATTGTAAATATAATAGGCCGTGAATTAAAAAATGCATTTGGATGGTGGTTAATATTAATTTTCAGAGTTTTTATAAGAAATATTTCATAAATACTATATTTATCTATATAAGTACTAAGTAAATCATTAAATAAAACAGTGTAATAATCATATTGAAAATAAATATTGAGTTAATCAATGTTCTCATATTTATATATAATCTGTGGGTAGTTTATTTAAGTAATTGTATTTTTTTTAAGTCGAAGGGCGGTGTTGGATTAAGTTAGCCACCATTTAGCACTCAATGTTTCGAATTTGGCAGAAAGTAAAAGAGGAAGCGCCTAAACATTAAAAAAAATCATGAATTTTTAATTTCAAATATTGCTACGAATCAAAAACTTATCTAAAAAAATATATAGGATCGCAGATAAGCACCGGTAGTTTTGTAACAAAATACTCGTATCTAACTTTGGGCATCTGAAAAGGAACACTCAATAAGAATAAAATTGATATAACCTTCATTTACATTCCTTTACATTAATTATTTATGCTAATTTCTACGTAATCGATGTGCAGACAGACTTGGCTAACTAAAATTTCCGTTCGCAGTACATTATGAACTGTTTTTATTATACTCAAAAGACATTTGAAAAATATATTTTAAAGTGCCGATTTTGGGACTCTGTATTGCATAATACGTATTATACTCGTAACTCAACAGCTTTGATTTGAAAAAAAATCATAGGTATTAACTTCCTCCCCCTACTGGGTTTGACGAACATGCGAGGGCGCATGTTCGTCAAACCCATTCTATTTTTTACGTGCCTCCAGGGACTCACGAAGTTGTCCTTTATCCTTAATGTTATTTTTTTAGTTTCTCACTGTGTCCCGCACATAGCAGGAGTAGGCAGAGGGATCCTGGGATCCTAGAGTTCTCTCACTCCATTCTATAAGACACTTCCATTCCCCACTGCTCACCGAATTCTAGAGGCGTTCGCGTAGGCGATTCGTGATTGCGTATTGAGTGGTGGAACTTAACAATTAAAAATATAAAATATTTCTTTTCTTCGAGTGGGAATCGAATCTACAACCGTCGCTTTAAAGCCGCACGCTTGTGCCTCTGCTCCACGACATATTAAGATTATGATATGTACTTTTCATTTTAACCAAAAATATTTAAAGTTCCTTCTCAAATGTGTAGAAAGATCATCAAAAATAAACTAAGCTAGATAATATATTTATTTACGAATATGTATGTATATCTAATCATTTTTATTTAAAATAATTTTGATAATAATATTATATGAGACAAAGCGCGAAATTGAGTTCTGCCACCCACACAAAGTGGAACGGAGTGTCTTTACACTAGGTTCTCCTTGCCGTGCTATCCTGGAAGAAGTAAAAAGCTGTAAAAATATGATATAAACGAATAATATATATTATAAATAACAAAATACTTACATAAATTATTCTGACTCGTCGCTTCTTGGACATAAAATAGTAAAGCTATTGGTTTATTTACTATTGAATCAGCAAACATCTTTGTCCTGAACAAATGTTAGCTAATAAATTAAAATAAACCTTTGGAGGCGACCACTGATCTCTGCCTTTGACAGTTTAAGAAAATAATGCAACTTGATTGTTTTGTATGTATGTACTTATAAGTTTCATACTGTATATAATGGTGGTGGACTGAAATTATAAACGCGTAATTTATTTGAATATTTGAAAAAATATAAGGATATCGTGGCGTACAATCACAGCATCTGAGGGTAAGCGCGATTTTCTTGTCCTTGCTGTAATAAGAGGATAGAAGGCGGTGTTTAGTTCCAGCATCCAATACGCAATGTCTTTGAAATTGACGTAACGGACTGCCTTGACATTAGATTATCTCTGCCTACATCTACCTGTTATATGCGGGATTCTGCGTGAAGTTACAAAATTATTAATTATAGATGGATACTACAAACGCACAAAATTATTATTAATTTATTAACGAAAGAAAAAAATCTCTATTCACTACCTTGTTGCCTGATTTGTGTAAAAGAAGTAAATTATACTTAAAGCTATTTTTTGATTATTTTATGAAACACGGAATTAAAAAAACCTAACTTATCATATTTATACTTATTAAATCATAAAAATCGTTTCATGCTGTATCCCGCACACAGCAGAGTAGTCAGAGGAGATCTAGTGTTAAGATACTCGTTAACAGAGCAAAGAAATGAAAATACAAATTTAAATAAATATTTAATTTCTTCGAGTTGTAATAGAACCCACAACGCCGCGTTTACAGTCACACTTTGTGCCCCTGCCTCAACTTATTAAATATTCTAATTATATTATATATATCATGTGAAAAACTCTTCCGTGACGGAGTGACTTACATAGACAAAGTTCAGCAGAAACTGCTGAAACTGTTAAAATTTGTCATGTCGTTTCCTCGAAGAATGTAAGAGAGCATCAGGGAAAAGTTCCTACAGTAAGAGAAAAAACTTATTTAAAAACATTAAACTAATATCGTGTCTTTTAAGTGTAAACGGCATCTCTCTGACGCCTGACCAGCTAGCCTGCCGCATTTCCCTTTAAATTTGCAAACTGTTAAATCCAAAATTATGCAGAACACGTCCCACTTAGAAAATGGTTATATTCAAGTGTTAGTCATAAACATTCTCATACAATTCTAGTTGAATATATAATTAACTAAATAGCATGATTAAATTCAATGTTAATTTTTTTATGTTATGTTTGAGCTAGTAACTAATCTGAATAGTAAAAAGGTGAAAGGAATATTCATTGAAGTCACTTGGCGTAGCAGTGTCTGATTGTAAACGAGACGATTGTAGGTTCGATTCCCACCCGAGGGAATGAATTCACCACTTAATGCGTAATATCTCAAAAATTGGGCGAATGTATTAAAACAGAGTGTCTCTCCCTGATACTAGGTTCCCTCTGCCTAACCTGCTATGCATATTAATAATGTATATTTTGTAAAATGTTTTCAGCAAAATTATCTAGTGATAAGTAAATTGAACCTACAACACTTGCATTCATTTAGACACGCTGTAAATACAGCGTGTCTAAAAGCTAAGGTAAAAAGAATATTGTGATAAGCAAATATAAATAAAAAAAATGTGAAAGAGGTCATTTCTCCCAACATATGACGACATTAGGGAAAGGAGGAGGAGTTACCTTATGTAATTTAACCGTTTGTTTTAGACTGAAATGACAAAAAACTATGTCCTATTTGTCTAAAAAAAAAATATAAAAAGGAAACTAAATATTATTTCTGTAATTATTTCATGGTAATTTTCCTTTGATAATTGTCAAAAACAGATGTAATTTTGAGACTATTTTTAAACATTTTTAAAGTGTTATTCCACACTTAGGAAAGGAAAATACTTATTTAGAAAACGTATAAAAATTTGAACGCAGCGGGACTCGAACCCGCGCCTCCTGGAAACCGACCAGGTCGGTTTCCAGGAGGCGCGGGTTCGAGTCCCGCTGCGTTTAAATTTTTATACGTTTTCTAAATAAGTAAATTTTGAGACTGTCTAATTTTATATTCAACCACTGAATTTATTTCATATCCTCTAGACAGATTAAAATAATAGTCAATTTTCCAAATATGTAATGGTAAATATAAATAAAATTGATATTGCATTTTTTTTGTGTCATTAATGTTAAAGAAGACAGTTAGAGTGTTTTTAGTTAATTTAATTAGAAGGTTAATTTTAAAATATACATTGTTTTCCTTATTTAAAATAAATTTAACATAAATGGATCTAATAAATATAAATAAAATTGTTGCATAAGTTAATTCAATAAAAATATTATTCATTAAAAAAAGTATTTCGTGGACTACCACGTCATTATAATTGTAATAATTAAAACCACGTCAGTCGCAGTGGGTTAAGTAAAGCAAGATAATTAAATTCCACCTCATGTCAGAAACTAACCTCATTCCTAGTTCTTTTGAGTTTCATATAAAATTATGGTAATTTTCCAGTTTTGAGTACGGTAAATCGTAAAACTGCCTTAATCTTTTAAACTTAAATTTGTATTAAGCATTATATGTGTTTTGGTAGAATAAGATTTTTTTTATTTTTATGTTCACATGTGCCTTCCTCACAAAGGAGAATACATTCAGCAATCACTCTGTTCTTCTTTTTAAGTCGTATTCGAAGACAATTATGATTAGATTAATGATTAGATTTCGGAAAGAAAAAAGGCAAATATAATAGTTTCCTCAAGCGGGAATTAAAACCGCAAGTCTATATGTTATTTCTTCTTCCTTCGTATTGTGTACGATAACTCCACACATCTTCCACATACAGCATGGCATGCAAAGAAAACTTAGTGTTATGACACTTTAAATAAAATGTTTTGAATACGATTCTTATTTTTTGTATTGGATGATGTGAAGAAAACTGCAGTTCGTATAAATTACTTTTTTAATTACATTTTAAAATAACAAAATATACAAATTCTGATGAGCTTGGAGCAGTGCCTGGGACTTGCGACCACAGGAGTAGGCTTTTACGCCTCTTTACTGATTCAAACACTCGCCTTCACTGCTCCAGCCCAACATAGCAAATTACCTCAAAAGAAATATTTACCGCCTTTTATACAATTTTAGTTAAAATATGGCTGCCTATTAAAGAACAATGTTGCCATAGCATACTTGCTATGTCATACTACAGATAATTAAAATATAGTATATTATGATCGATAAATATATCACAACACTATTGTCTTTAACATGAGGTTTAAGTCCCAATACCATGGCTTGTACTGTAATACTGCCTTACTTAACCACAATTAGAAACAAATTTAATGTACGAGTGTTCCTATTTTTAATATTATAAGGATGAAGAGATTGTTTGATTGAACGCTGTAAACTTGGGAACAACTGGTTCAAATTGAAAATTTCTTCTTGTATCTTATAGTCCATTTATCAAGGAAGGCTATACACATAACCTTAATCATTTCGATGTGACCCGCTATAACTGCAGTCAGCGTCACCTCTCATCGTATATGTCACACACAACTTTTAATTATTGCTTTACATCACGCAGACGAAAGGCAAAGTTAAAAACTAGTTTGAAATAAAACTATTATAATAATCAAATTAATTTAATGTTATCTAAGTAATATGCAAACAGAACAGTAAATTCGCCTAACGTTCCTCACAAAAGGTCAAATGAAGTCATCATTTCATACATACATATATGTACACATACGAATACCGACCGCAAGAGACAATGCTTTTGTAACGGACGCCGCACTCATTACACGAACAAAGTTGAAATTACGCTTACACCTTGTAACTTTGAGGGTTTGCAATGTACTCTTACATTTAAAACGTAATATTTTGTACATATTTAACCTTTTCAAGGTTGGCTTTTAGATGTGGCTAATAAGTTTTTGTCTTTTATACACGCTTATGCTGACGTAGAAGATATAAATAAATATTATCAAATTAGCTTTAAATAGAAGCTAGTTGTGGCGCGGCGGCACAAAGTGTGACTGTTAAACCGACCGGTTGTGGGTTCGATCCCTACTCGAGGAAATGAAATATTTACTTAAATTTATATTTTTATTTCTTCGCTCTGCGCTCTGCGCTGCTCAAAGCGCGGCGTTGAGTTCTGCCACTCAACACGCAATGCCTCCAGAATTCGGCAGAAAGTGGAGAACGGAGTGTCTTAACACTAGGTTCCCTCTGCCTACCCTGCTATATGCGGGATACAGCGTGAAGCTGTTTTTTTATAGCTTTAAATAAGGCTAATTGTATCTGTAATCAAGAAAACACCATAGAGCTAAAGTTTGAGCATGACATACTGTAAACAGTATTACATGAACATATATTATTCAAATTGAGTTAATTATATGACAATTGATATTGAGAGAATAGGTAATGGAAGCAGAGTTTGTAATACGTGAGTGGTGTATGAATATTTTAGTTAAATTTGAATAATACTTAAGATTAATGTTAGATAGGTTTTTAAAGTGTTTTTAAAGTATCATAACATATTATGGAAAGACAATTTTTTCATAAAAAATATTAAAAATTAAATGATATCACTAGTACGGTGCCCACAAGTCCGTAAGAGGGTTGAAGCGTATAGTAAAAGACGTGAGCGGATCCGAATCTATTTCACACAGATTTATTAGTACTTATAAAACTATGTGATTAAGTCAATCATACATTTTATCGTTAATTGTACTATAAAACGTTAATTCTATTCTTTACCTAAGGTGTTTCATCCTAATCCCCCTAAATTGGATTGGACCGATTAAGATAGAAATACGGTATAAAAGCAGCTTCACGGAGTTTCATTCATAGTAGGTTAGGGCATTATAACTTGTATCAAGGTACTCCGATCTGCCATTTCCCCCGGAATTCGCAGCTTTGTTTATTAATTGGGGGAACTCAACGCCGTGCTTCGTCTTGCCAGAGCATGGTTGTCAATTTAAAATCAAAAATTAAAGAAAAATATAGGAAATGCAAGATTTCTCCGTTATACCTTTGTACAAAAGGAGACTGAAACTCTCCATACATTTTTAGGCCCAGAATGTAAAGAGATGAAAATGGTATGATTTAATAGATTTAGGTACATCATTATGTAAATTATTTTAATTCCCTGAAATTTATCCCTGAAATTTATATAAATTATTTTAGTAATTAGTTTAGTAACTTTTTAGATCACATCTCAGTTCTTTACGTTTAGGCCCAAAAGTTTCAGTCTCCTTTACAACAGAAAAAGATCACTGACATGCATTCAAAACTTCAAAAAAAAAAAGATCACAAACAAATTTCGCAGATTAAAAATAATGATGAAACAAATGTCAACAAAGTTGCTAATTATAATATATTTATATGTCAAAATCATGTGTGAAAATGTTATTGAAATATAAATGTATCAACGAAAATGAAATGTATTGTGTACCTTTTAATTATCTTGCAATTGATACACGGGCTTTGTAAGTTATTTATTGAATTATTTGTTTTTTGATACAAATATTAATTTGTTAGTATTCAGTTTTTCGTTTTAATATAAATGTTTTTCTTGATGTGCATCTTCTTTATGGTATCGTACTTCCAAAGGAGAAAACGGAAACCTTATATAATCGATTAGTTTGACTAACGGTCTATCCGACTGTAAAAAAAGATCGGATCTTTTTTTATATCCTGAGTGGGAAAATGTATAGTTAAACTTTATTCTATTTCTTGTTCTATGCCTCTTAGGCAAAGTTAAACTCTCCTTTACTTCTAGGATTATTAAAAATAGACCTTCCTCCTTAGTTTTTTTTTCTTCACGCTGTTTTGTCTTACACATGGCAGCAGGCAGAGTGAATCCTAATGGTAAGACATTTCCTTCCTATTAAGACACTTCCGTTCTCTGCTTTGTTCGTTTCTATGTTATTAAGAGATGTCAAAACATCTACCAAACACGAAAATTATATTTAATTTATTTTGTTTCATAATTTGGTAAATATGAAGCCAAGTTGTAGGATGGAAGTTATTATTTGAGTTAAAATTCAAATAGAATATATATTTCTAACGCGGGAATTCAAATAGGTTTATATATTTGAAATGCGGGATACGGCGTGAAGCTGTTTTTTTTTAACATTGTCATATAATTAAAATTTTGATATGTTGGCTTCAAGTTTTATACATGCATTGCCATATGCATGCGGATAGGCAGAGACTACCTACTGAAATAACACATAATTTTTCACTTTAGTTTAAGACACTGCACGTACAAGCGTGATTCAACGCCGCAGTTTGCAGTATAAGGGTGAGAAAATTAAAATAATTCAAATGAATTATTGTAATAAGTTTCCCCTTTGAGGGTAATCCCCGGGTGCTCGCTTCCACAACCATCGTGTTCAGACTAATACGCTGTCCCACATTTGTTCATTTTCGTGTGGTGTTAAAAGATTATCATTTAATGGAATAGAAAATTATTTTTATTATTTTTTCTTAGATTTAAACTATGACAATACGATATCAAGGAAATCACAAACAAATTCTGAAGACTACGAATTCAAACCAGTTACCACGTTGTCAATACATAATGTGTCCGCTAAAAATATTAATTGTGATGATTTTACCAAATATGCCTTAAATTGTACTCTCGAAGCGGCACTCATATATAATTCTACTCGAATGGCACCACCTTTTCCATCGAAGATCAATGATTGGTGCGGGTAAGTTTATTTCTTTATTTTTCTCATTTCGATTAGCTGATAATTAATTATCTGTTTATTTCTTTTTTGTGTTTCATATATCTCTTGATTGTAATAAAGAAAATAAAAGCATTTTCCATCTAATTAAGCTATATGCGTATATCTTGACTATCCAAGTGATAATCGAACCTACAACCACCGTCTGTAACAAGAAGACAGTACAAAAAATTTTTTTTAACGATTTGATGTTAGTTAAACGCTGAGGGAATGAGTGGTGAATGAATGGAAAAAACAAATTTATGAAGGCAAAGTGTAAATAGATATCCATTGAAGTGAATAGGTAAATTTGTAAGTATTCTTGAACTTTGAAACTCTAATATTTATATTATAATCTCTTTTATACCGGATTATTTGTACCAAATCTCGATGCTTGCACCAAAATTTTTGACTTTACTAAACTCTAGGATTGAGCATTGAAAAGTTAAAGTGAAACGCTTAAAACGGTTTCAAAATATTTAACTGTCATGTGGCTAACCGCTTGAGTAATTATACACGTGTCCGGTAAAACTGTTTTTTAAAATGTTTTCATAAGTGGAATACCATTTTAATTTTTAAATATTTAAAATATGACATTCTCTCTCGCCAAATGATAATTCATAGCCATTATTAATGGGTAGCGGAAATTTGTTAAAAATTTTCCAACAGAGATGCTGACAACAATTAAGTTGTAATAAATGTATAAGAATTTTGATGTAGAATGAAGAGAAAATATGGCATAGTGGTCAGAGTCAAATTTCCAATGTCTAAGAACGCAAAAACATATAAATCGATTTTTTACGAATGGCGGAACTCAATGCCGCACATTGCCTCGTAAGCAGAGCGAAAAATGTAAATATATAAAAATTTTACCGTCACGTTCACAGTCACATGCTAGTGACCCTGCGCCACGACGGCGTCAAGTCAGGTTATCCAGCCATCTTGACAAAAGATTGCATTGTTACCACACCTAATGTGTTATTAAAAAACTTTATTTATAAAATTACTGTCGTCTTGGCGATTTACAGTCATTGAGAATGAACAATTTTATTTCCATAATTTATTCGATAGATATATAATATATCAAAACAATATATATATATATATATATATATATATATATATATATATATATATATATATATATATATATATATATATAAAAAAACTATATAAAATATATAACATTTTTATATATATATATATAAAAAATTTTTCATATATAT
>DWMY01001744.1:0-13655 GCA_018249775.1 Heliconius hecalesia formosus
CTTATTTATGTGCAGGCTATGTAGGTATGCTTATTTGTCTTGTGAGTAAGCGATTTGTCATCAACATATATTTAAGGATTGACAAATTGATAAGTGTAAACCATAATTGCTTATCGCATATTCTACTAAATTAAAACGCTTAATCGCATCATATCTTTTTGGGACCTATCCAACTTGTCAAAATGGATTTACCCGATCAGGTTGATATTTTATAAGTTGCAACAAAATAAATGTTTATCTATTAATAAAATGTTCCTTTTAAGTTTATCCATATTTAGTGGGGGGGACTATTAGAGCCAAGTAGGATTTTAATTTTTAAGTATAACAACTCACTCCAATTTTTACTTATAGTTACATATGTCAGTCACATCTCTTCCTTCCTTTGAATCATTCTCAAAGAAACAGAACCAGAGTCGTCCCTCGAAGTATGGGAGTGTTGTTTGTGGGTCGGTAGTATCTTTCGCTTCTTTCGTTGTGGAAAGTGTAAAAAGTTATACCTTCTTGTGTTAATCACTCAGGCAGGTAGATACTTAACTACTCGCGCTTTATGACTAGCGGGGTAGTCAAAGAGAACGGAGCGCCAAACGTTACGGCCTCTACATAGATAGCTCTTTCGCCTCGTCCACTGTCATCAACCTTCATTCACTGTCACCACTTCATACATGTCCGAGGTCTCCCACTTACTCTCTTACTACTCACTTTTCCATCATAAATCTTTTTTGCCATTCTTTCATCACTCATTTGTCCGACCTGCCCAAACCAGCTCAGCACGTTCTTCTTCATTCTCATCGTGACATCGTCGCTAGTACCTGCCATTTTGCATCTCTTCATTGCGGATTCGATCAGCTAAGCTGACTCCACATATTAAACGAAAAGATCGCATCTCCACGACATTCATCTTTCTTTCATTTTTCTTCTGTAATATCCATCTTGTGCTGCCGTATAACAGTGTCGGTACCAAAACTGCATTGTGTACGGCCAAATGATCATTTGTGTTGATATTTCGCCGTCTCATCAATGTAGCTAAGGTTCCGTCAACCTTATTACCGGCAGCTATACGCCTTTTGCCACTTCATTCACTTGTTCTAATATCTTATCATTTATACTGATCTTGCATGCTTTCCTTTCTTCATCTCTTTTAAAAACCAGAACATTTATTTTATTCGTATTCAGCTTTCGACCACGTTATTTTCATATCCTTCTTCAGAGTGGTGACTAATGCCTGCAACTCGGATTCTGATGATGCAACGAGCACTGTATCATCTGCCTACAGCAGGCAATTCACATTCGAGTCACCTACTTTCAGTCCTTGGTGACAGCTATCCAAATACAAATTGAACAACCAAGTTGACATGGCGCAACCTTGTTTAACACTCGATTGGATGTCAAAACCAAGGCAACATGCCTACTCGTATGCAGGCTGCAGGGAGTGATCTCTGTAAAGAAACTTTACAGCCTGCAGTAAGGGTCCGCTCACTTTGTACGGGATAGTATCTCCCATTATTTCGGTCTCACAACTCTGTCAACCGTCTTTTCCAAGTCCAAAAAAGCACAGAAAACTTTTTGATTACGGGCAAGAATATTTCCGTGATCGCGCGGAGGGAAAAGATCTGATCCACACATCCTCGTTTAGGTCTAAAGACTCCCACAAGAACCTTTTGGAGTTCTCCTGCATTCTTCTCGCTAATACTTTAGCATAAACCTTATAAGCTAATCAAACTGATAGCCCTATGACTTGCGCAGTCTACCTGTAAAGCCTTTATACAAAGTCACAATGACTTGATCATCTTGGCAGTAACTCCATCTGCTCCCGCTGCCTTGCCACATTTCAGACTTCATATTGCACTCTCAACTTCTTTTATACTGATTTGCCATCAGTTACATCAAGACTCAGCGTTTCGCTGTAACTTGAGACTGAGGCGTCATCATATTCATACATCTCCTTGTAAAATTTTGCCCATCGCTGCAAAATGGTGTGGTTGTTCCGTTAAAATTTCACCGTCCTTCGAAAATACTTTTTTCAATCTTTAGATTAGCGAGCAACTTTGACAAACACTAACTTTTCGCAAAAAAAGCTGTGTATGCTGTTCGTTATCATCTCTTTCATTCTCTGGCTTTTCACGCTTCATCTTTATCAATACTTTCGTTTGGGTTTCACAGGTAGATAGGTATTGATTATTATTGTTAATTATTATTATTGATATGTCACTGTCACAATTTACAACATGTATTCTCCTAGTAGCATTAGCACGTTTTTACCATATAACGTCTTCCATTGGTTTTCCATACAAAGTAATATTGTAAGTAAGAATGTTTCTTGTATATACCTAAAGTTGGTTACTTTAGATATAAGTCTGGTGGCCATTTTCAAAAAAAAGTTTTTCTTACTATGAGAACTTAATTTTCTTTTATTGCACTTAAGTAATGGAAAATATATTTATGAAATAAATTGACAAATAAAAACAATTAATCCATTGTCATGTTAATTTGAACTCAGACCCAGATGGTTCAAATGATCATAGTTAAGTTTTGTATAAAGGTAGTTGCATTCTATGTTAAATATTTTTTTTAAGGTTCCGTACGTCTAAAAGGAAAAACGAAATGTTATCTATCGAAATTTATCTATCTATCTCGCGTGGATGTATCAATCTGAAATTGAAATTAATATCAAATATTCAGACTTACAATCTCTTGGACCACAGAAGAAATCAGTCAAAATATAAGACTGTTTATGCATCATTTTGCTGCATTTTGTATGAAATTCGTCGCGAATCAAAACCTATAGACTACTCCTTGTGGACTTACATTTATGAAATTTGGCAAGTAACTTCAGCTCAGTAAACTTGCAGTACAAATAAACGAAAAAAATTATGAAGTGGAAATTTATAGACATTTCATAGAAATAAATCAAAATCCGAAAACTTAAGTTTGTAAATTTTTATAAATTGTACTTCTCGTTGACACACAATCCTAAAATTGGTGCGGAACCCTCAGTATGCGAGTTCAACTTCCATTTGAAGTTTTTTATTATTTATGTTTATAAAAAGAAGAAAGAATCTTGGTAGTCTGGTAAACTTCCCAATTTTAAAATGAGGAAAATGTAGTTTACAGCATAAATAATATATTATGCGAAGACATATTTGAAAATTACTTTTTCATTTAGAATGGAAATAATAAATGGACCAGTGACGTTCTAGCCAACACAAGACAACCGAATCTTCTTAGTAACATTCTTAGAATAAGTACCTAGCAGTATTATGGTATCAATTATGAGTTAAACTGTTTGTACAAAAACAATATATAATACGTGTAATGTATAAGTACTTATTAATTTGAAACTTTTAAGCATCAGTCAGCGATAGAACTACCTGTGTATTTAATTATTTATTTGAATGTACATGGACGTATGTCTAGATATTTTTTCTAAATCTTAAAATACACTTAAAATCGAATCGGTGAACAAAGAATAATATATAAAAACATAATATTTACATTTAAATGTGCTGATTTTCATAGTAATACACACGCGGATACCAAATACTTATCGAATAAATCATAATTCATAACAATATATCATTTGATATCTTAAAGGGTCGTGCGCATGGCGGGCGTGACGTATCACTTTACAGAAGACATCAGTTATAATTTACACTTCGTTGCTGATTACGTTTCTAATATTGTCTAAGTATTTTAAGATGCACATGATATTTTCATATTCTTTTAAAGTCAGAACTAGCAGAAAAATTAAAAATAAATACGTATTTCAAAATTCCCTTTTTAATCGACTGCGCAACACAAAGGAGAGTATGTGTTTATCAGTTTATGTAAGTAGATAGTAGTAGTAGTCAATTCTTTTTAACTTTGCGATTGTCTCTAGACATATGACAATAATAAAAATACACCACAGTGGCAACCAGACGCTATATTGCCAAAAAGAAAAAAAAATGGCGAACTATGTCAAGTGGACTATCGTTGAATATTTATCAATTATTGTTAGGTTCCTGTTCCATATTTTTAGATTTTAAGTAACAGATACGGATATATCTAAAGATTTAAGGTTGATTTATCAACTCACAAATTTTTACTCATGTAAGAAATGAACATTTTCTTACATGAGTATGAATACGTACATTTGACAGGTGACAGGTATATTTTAGTATTCGTTAGTCTACCCTTATTATGCGAGGATATTAGCAGTGAAAGCGTACTGTGAAAACAGGTTTAAATTTATATTAAAGGAAATAATACGTTTGCGAAATTTGCATTCATAATCTATAATAATCATAATAACGAATATAATTTATTGTACCAAAAATGTTTTAATATATCTAAGTATAATTTAAATAAACAAAAAACCGAACTGCATAAATCTATTTTTCAACTAATTCAATATTGAAAAACAAGTGATAATTGAAGCAATCAATGTGTAAATACGAAGGGTGGGAAAAGATTTTTCATTCAAGTATTTCTAGGTAGTTTTTAAGAACTTGCGCAATATGAGGTCTAGCAGAGTCATGTTGAAAAATTACTTTATCGTGCCTTTCGCTGCATTGGTATATTTGGGTTTTTACACCTGTCCTTCATTCATAAAAGAAAAAAAATATAATATAAATAGACACGTAATTATATTAACTACCCGGAATCTACTTTGTGGGCGTAGCATCACAGCGGTCACGATGTCTTTGTTGCCTATACTAGATAATTTAGTTAGCGGTGTGGAGCTTCGTGACAAATTATTTTTCAGCATAATATTTGTATACGTAAGTAAACGTATAAGGGTCAATTATCGAAAATAAATTGGTCACGATGCTGTACTAAAAACAGGTGGGTGTGTCTCGATAGTTAGCAGCTTGTTTAGTTTAGTACATTTTAGTTACATAATAGCTTAACAATACTTAATTGTATTGATAATAAAGCCATTTGTACATATTGTTCATAGGTATATCTTTTCATTCTTATAGTTTTTTAAACCTATAAATGCAAATACATATAATTCTATTTTAGTAGCGTTATTGCATATTTTGATACTTTTCATTGATAGTGCATATTTTCAGTAGTAATGAGTACGTGTATGCGTGTTAGGCGTCTTGTATATGGCCTGTGTACGTGACACACGAACATGTAACTACTAAAATTAAATGTCATTTTGTATAAAAATCCCGGTCTCGAAGGAATAAAGAAAATTGATGCAATTATCAACGGCATCGGACGACCTCTTCCTGAATAGGTTTCTGCTGGAATGTCAGTCACTTGACGTGGAACGTCATTTTCGATCTTTTATTTAATATCTGTTGCCTCATTGAAAAATATGTTGTTGCTTTCTTTCGATATGATTATCACAAGAATTTATAATAAATAAGTATAATTATTATAACTTATCGTATATTATATGGTAAAATGTCAAATTCTCATATTAATATTTTTAAATATATCTATTATGAAAATAAACGTAAATTCTAATAATAAGTGTTTTTGTGATAGTGCGATCCCCTGAGAATCCCAGGTCAAATATCTAGGTGTCACATTAGATACTAAACTCTCTTTCCAGCCGCACAGCACGTATGTTAGAAACAAAACTAAATATTCCATGAGTAGGCTGTACCCACTCATTTCCATGCATAATAAAATGTCACTTCAAAACAAGCTGACATTGTACAAAACTTGCATCCGTCCCATCTTGACAAAACAAACCATTCTAATAATTCATAAATATATTTTATAGATATTCGTAAAGTTGAAAAAGACGTAATTATAGATATGTTAATTTAAAATTTTCACGCGAATCTGGTGGTTCGGTAGTCTTCCTGTTTTATTTCTGAACAAAGTTTTGTCATATTGTCATCTTATTTTTCGTATTTTTAATAAGTGCGCCACTAGATTCATGTAATTAAACATAACTGGACTTAGGTGTATTCGGTTAATATTTTTATTATATATAGAGCAAACGGACTGACTGGGTTATGTTTTCGCGCGTGTCTTGTATGTATATTATATGTACTCGTATGTATGAATTGAATTTTCTATATTACCATTTATATCTCCAGAACCGCTCAAGGGATTCACATAATTGAGGTATCATTAGATTTGTCTTTGTTTTTAAATATGTGACGTTAAAAAAATCTAACATGGTGGCGATGCGACGCCATTGTAGGTACTTAGTGAAAGTATATATTTTTTATTTTTGAATACTACAATATGGGTATCAAATTAATGGACTCCATATGAGGATTTCAAAGAGGTTATTTCATTATTATCTTTACTTATAATACTGACAACAATAATACAATGAGAAAGTTTAAAAATATATATTTTGATCTTTCACTTTCTATATCCCGTGGGGTGCCAATGAAACACAATCGTATTTCATATTTACATGCCAATCAGCCAGACCAAAACAAAAAATAACGAAAATGTATCTAATTCCTTCTAAGCTATGGGGCCGGTCACTAGTAAGGTATATAATAGATTGTTTATATACAGATAAATATGACATAACAGGTATAAAATTTTCTCTAAGATAATTCTGGCACGGATAACAAATGTCCTAGATGAGAATCAACCAAAGGAGCAAGCGGGATTCCGTAGCGGGTTTTTGACAATCGACCACATACATACTGTAAAGCAAATAATTGAAAAATATAGTGAATACCAAAAGTCATACTATATAGCATTCGTAGACTACAATAAGGCATTCGATTCTCTGAAACACTCAAGCATCTAGAGTGCATTGCTGAGCCAAGGCGTACACAAAAAATATATACAACTGATCAAAAATATTAACAGCAATATGACTGCTAGAGTAAAAACAGAAAGATTAGGTCACAAGTTTGAAATAAGGAATGGGGTAAGACAAGGCGATCCATTATCTCCCAAACTCTTTTCGGCAACTTTAGAATTAGTATTTAGTAATCTCGACTGGAATAGTAACGAGGAAAGCACGCGATCGTCAAGTGTGGAAGGATCTGGGGGAGGCCTATGCTGAAAAGTAAAACAAACTATTTACCGATGTCTAGATATAAGTATCTTATTATATTATATTGTAAAACATTTAAGTTTGTTAATAAAGGCTATTTCTATTCTATTCTATTTTATGACATAACAGGTACTTTAAGTATTTATATTTGTTGTCAAGTATCGGCACCATTGTTATTTATTCAATTCATGTTGTTACATAGGATATATAACAATTTAGAAAGATGTTTTAACAACCATTCTTACTATTTACCAGACTATTTTCAAATTTATAACAGTTACACCCTTTAATATTTCGTAAGTCTGCCCTTATTACGAAAATCGAAGTAAACGAAGCTAATAAAATAGTAACAAAAAGATAGGAAATAAACCTCTTCCTAATATATTCGTAATAACATTTTTATTTTAGATCGTGTTTTATTTTACTTATATATAAATATAATAACTATAATCTCAGCATTAACTAAGACAATATATTTATTTAGTTAAATAAGAGTTATCTGTATAATTTAGTATATTATCATGGATTATATTCACCAATGTTATTAAATGTTTATAGCTCTATTTCCAAATACTGTAGTAATAAAAACTTTATTAACGTTATTAAATCATAATTAGACGCCATTTAGATAAACATAAATTAAAATAATTCTTACCTCCACCACTTTTGTAACAAAGATAGGGAAAGCGCCATACATTTCCGAGGCCTACCGAGTAACCAACACATGCTAGCACAAATTGTATTTTGTTGGCCCAGAACGGTCTTCTCGGCTTTAAATGCACAGTTTCAGCATCTTCTTCTTCTTCACCATATTCACTTTCTTGTGAAGCTGTATCCTCGTCTGGTGGCCTGCCAAAAAAAAAAATACAAATGAAAATAACATTTACCGTGGAATGGTTGACACAGTGCAAAAATAGAAAACTACTTATATATTTAGAAAAAGTATTTAGTTCAGTAGAACGAATTCTACCAAAAATAAAATATTAATTTTTTTTGGGTTAGATAATGCTTTTAAAAAATATATGACATATTATATTATCAGATATGGCTAACATTTTAATCACTTGAAACACAATGTTAATATTTGTAAATATAATATTTACATCTATTTAAGTTATTACAGATTTTTTCGTAGATTATTTTGAGTACACTTGTCGTAAGTATGATTTAAAATATTTGTTTTGTAAAATATTTTATAACATCTATAAATCATTATATATTATTTTTGTTATTTATACAAACTTGGTATGCGAAACATTTTTATTATAAAATGGACATAAATTAAATATTATACGTTTCATGTTCAAAAGTAAAAAATAAATGTTACAGAAAATATTGTATCTTATAGCTTTTAACAAGGACATTCAATTATCTTGCAAGTAAAAAAAATGTATTTTTTTAGCTTCGTGCTGTGTCCCGCACTTAGCAGGGTAGGCAGAGGGTACCTGGGAACCTAGTCTTTAGACTTTCCGTCCCTATTAAGATACTTCCATTAAATCTGGGGGCTTTACAGACGCTTCTCCTCTCTCGCTTGCCCCTGCGCCACGACTGGTCTCTATTAAATGTATTAATAATGTATGTAAATACAGTTACTCTCCACGTATATGCAAATTAAAGCTAATTTATGTTAATAGTACATCGATCAAGATCTCTCATCTCGAACATATTTACTTGCATCATTGATAAGGAACTTGTTTGGATTAACATGAACATCCTATACCGATTAAAGTGAGGTCGCAATGCTTAAAGGATTACAATAACTACGTAAGCGTGTAATTTTTATAGCTGAGAAGATTCAAGATAGCATTCAAAATTTCTTATATATACTAGTATATATGTACGTACATATATACGTAATAACCGTATGGAAATTTATCTCTATATATAATAAACACTTTATATTTTTAATATCGTTTTTATGTTAAAACTGAAATAGATCGGGGCATAGTATTTTCGTATTTTGAAAGTATTATTAGTAATCAAACCTCTTTGGCGGTACTGAATGTAACTGGCTGGTTTTAATACCATTAAATGTGACATTCTGAAGATGCAATAAATAAAAAAAAAGTAGTTAGTGCTATTTTTCAATTATTTTTTAAGCAAGCAAGATGAACGTATGTGACGAAAAAATTAGGCATATTTTTATTGTACATTACTTTACATTGTATTATTACAAAAAAGGTAAAAATGCGACACGGATCTAATGCGGTATCAATAACATTTTTTGTTTAAAAAAAGACAAGAATTAACTACGCTCGTACCCTTGATCTGAAATTTTAGTCTAGTAGCTAAGTTTTGATTACTACAAGGAAATCAAATTTTAACTATTTTTAGAACATAAATACTCTCTACATCGTACCGTACCCTCATTACATCTTATCTCATTTCGCAATATAGTATCTTACCTCGCTATTCTTAAAGCTTTTCAAAAAAAATAATTTTATTTCACGATTCTAAAGGATTAGGTTAGTATTTTAATAACGGGAAGGGATGTGAATTGCTTCGAATGAAGTTACTCATATAATCAGTGGCGAAGCTAGGGTATTTGCTGCCTGGTGCAGCTTAGGACCCTTTAAAATGGTTAGAATAATTTCAGTTTGTAATCTGTATGCAATTACAAGAATTAGAAGAGTTATAATTAGCTTTGATATAGTTTCTAGATCAAGGTCTTGGGTTTTTTATATTAAAAAAAATTGGACATAGTTGGTGTTCTAGTGAATATTTTATTTTGGAGAAGCTTTCAATCTAAACACATTTACCATAAAAAATTAAAGATAGAGCAGACTTGTAAGAAGAAGAATGAAAGAAAGATGAGTGCCGTAGAGATGCGATCTCTTCGTAGGATATGCGGAGTCAGCTTACCTAATCGAATCCGCAATAAAGAGATTCACAGAATGGCAGGTACTAGCGAGGTATGCTCAATATTCAAGTGAGTAAATGTGTTAAATAATATACTTAACCAAGATATACATAGCAAGAGCATCAACAGCCGTTGATTCTGGGTTAGTTTTCCAAGTGTTATATAATTTTTTTTGTGGGATACCAAATTTCGAGAATAATTCGAGAACAATAATTAAGTTTCTATTTGCTATCTGAAAAAAATATTTCTTTATCTTGACATGCAATCAGTTTCGACATTTAAAATGTAATGAAACATATCGTTTTTAAAAGAAGTATTATATAAATTGGCAGGGTAATCAGGTAAAAATACATATAAATGTTTGTTTAATTTTATGTTTTCTTAATTTATATTTTTTCAATATCATAATTCCTAATAATAATAAAACATTTATATTTTTGTTAACACAATAAAAATCATAAAAAATCATATACCGTGTTGTCTCGGTATTAAATTATGTAATTTATTTTATACTTTATAATAAAACTCGAGGCTTTTTTTATATGATTACTCAATATAACAAATATCATCGAGTTAATGAATCTAGTTAAATATTTGAGTTAAAGAAATAAATAAATCAGCTTCTCGCTGTATCTCGCACACAGCAGCGTAGGCAGAGGGAGCCTAGTGTTAAGACACTCCGTTCCCCACTTTCTGCCGAATCCAGGAGGCATTGCGTGTTGAGTGGCAGAACTCAACGCCGCGCTTTGCCAGAAGAAATGGAAATATAAATTTAAGTGAATATTTCATCTCCTCGAATGGGGATCGAACCCACAACCAGTCGGTTTTACACTTTGTGCCCCTGCGCCACGACTGGCCTAAATATTTGAGTGATCTCAAATATTAAGTTGTAGAGCACTAAATGTCAAATTAAATTTAAATTAAATGAATATAGGATTTTTTAATCTTAAGTATTTCAAGAATCTACATATATTAAGAAATATGTATCTTTCATGCCAATAGTAGGTAAGCATAAACAATTTTTTTTATCATAAACTCAAAAAGAGTTCTATCTGTATATTAATGATAATTGAATCTCCTATTTAAAACTGTACTTAAGAAAAATAAAAAATCAGCTTCACAGTGTATCCCGCACGGCAGAGGGAACCTAGTGTTAAGACACTGCGTTCCCCACTTTCCGCCGACTTCTGGAGGTATTGCGTGATGAATGGCGGAACTTAACGTCACGCTTTATCCTCGACACCAGAGCGAAGAAAATGCAAATATAAATGTAAATAAATATTGCACTTCCTCGGGTGGGGATCGAACCCACAACCAGTCGCGTTGACAGACAGTTTTACTTTGTGCGACTGCGCCACGACTGGCCTCCTAGATTGGACTTGTATTTTTTTATTATTTGATGTGAATCTATTGATTATTGATTTAAATTGCCGCAAGAAAATAATTGTATATTTAAGTATTTTTCTATATCTTTGCATTAATATTAACAGAGACAACTGTTCAATATATATTTAGGCATGTATAGAAGTTCTAATAACAGATATTTTGTGAATTTGTTGCCACAAAAGAATAATTGATTGAATATTATTATGTCATTTCTTCTTTTTTTCTATGTTGATAATCTTATATGAGTATACATCTATTGAGCCAGTAAGAAACCAGTTGAGAAATGTTAAGGTTATAAGCGACTTATAAATGTTGTGATTTTTACTATCTTGTCACTGGTAAAATAAATATTAGAACCTAATTTCAACAAAAGAAAGGTAATCCTCTGCTGTCAACACGTAAGTATGTAAACGTATTTTAAAATCATTATCAAAAATTCTCTGATAAGACTGAGCGCACCATCAATCGTATTCATGTTTTGAGCGAGATACGCGTAAGCAGATAGTGGCAGTGCACCGTTATCGTGTCTAATAATGAAGGTCAAGCTACCTAAATAAAACATAAAAAAAACATAAGCCATCCAGGTTTTCGGATAATCTGGAAAATATTTCTTCTTCAATTTTATGATCTTGACAGTGAAAGTATAGCGCGACAAAATATTTCTGCAATTCAACGTAAATTATCACAGTGGTATTATCACGTATTCTTATCTAAACACACTTATCAAAAAGTATTCTGGTTATAAATTGTAGAATTACGGTTTTCTAAGATATACAGTGCTAACTGTAAATATTATAATTATGCTGGGTAAATCTTAATTGCTGCTCTCATATACTCTTTGATTATCCGTTTATAAATGTTAATAAAAAAATATACAATTTAATAAAAAGTTAGCAACTCATAAAATAAATGTAAAAAAATGTTATCACGGTAAAAAAATAATACGCAATACTTATTTAGAAAACGTATAAAAATTTGAACGCAGCGGGACTCGAAACCGCGCCTTCTGGAAACCGACCTTGTCGGTTTGGTTTGGAGTTTTCTAAATAAGTATTTTTCTTTCCTAAG
Source organism: Heliconius hecalesia formosus (assembly GCA_018249775.1). Taxonomy (NCBI): domain Eukaryota; kingdom Metazoa; phylum Arthropoda; class Insecta; order Lepidoptera; family Nymphalidae; genus Heliconius; species Heliconius hecalesia. Next base: position 12,288 of record DWMY01001744.1, read on the forward strand.
TGTGGAATAACACTTTAAAAATGTTTAAAAATAATACGCAATACCTTAGGCTTAGTGGGAGTACGAGACACTTTCCCTGAGGTGAGAATTGCGCCAATTCAATTAAATCATTTAATATTTCGTGCTATCTAGTTGGTTCATAAGTTACATCAAATTCATTCGATGCTCGACACATATGTTTTGCTAAGTGTAAAACCGGCGTAATGGCAGTATACGCCGGTTTTACACTTAGCAAAACAAACACAATTTTAATGGTTTCAAGTAAAAAAAAGAAGATTTTTGGTCTTTTCCATTCCTTCTTTGACAAATCTAAAGGAATATAATCATTTTCTACTTATTTAGGTTACTGAATGAATATAGTTTAAGGATTGTATTGTGATTTATGTTAATATTGGAATTTCACATTTTTCGATAAGCTCGTAGTAAAGTGAAGAAGGTTAGGTTAGGGAAGACTTGATCCATGATGGTTGTGGGACACGTGCTCATTGGTTCAACTGTCCTTCGGAAATATATGTCGGAAAATTTTGTATTTTATATTATTTTCAGCTACTTTATCGTTTCTATACAAAGCAAAGTAAGGTGCTAGTCGCTGAAAATTCACCATACAAGATTTAGAAAATGCTGTTCGACATGACATCGACATCGATATGACATCGACAGAACTACTTTACGTCGATACACTAAAAATATGCCGATATTGCAAGCGTTTGACGATGAGGGGTAGATACAAAGCTTCTCAATTTTTTACCATAGCAGAAGAAAAGATTAAAAGATTTAGTTAGAATATTTATTGACTTGTAGTAAAATGAATTATGGTCTAAAACAAGCAATGAAATTAGCTTTCGAATATGTTTTAGAAAACAATAAAAAAAAATCTTATAGATGAGTAGAAAATAATTCAGCTGGAAAAGACTGATTCCGAGGGTTTCTTTGTAAAAATCCCGATATAAGTCTCCGTACTCCGTACTTTTTAACAATTTTTGTTATAAAAATTGGTGATGTTTTTGAAAATTTAAGATACGTTCGTGTTAAGAGCTAAGAACTGGTAATCTCTATATCTCTATATATAATAAGACAGTAAAAATATTTTGTCTGTACATTTAGTAATTATGACTGAAATGGATAGAGGGACACTTAAAAAGAATAATAGAAAGCAAAAAGATTTTTTTTGAATTTCTTGTCTGTCTGTCGCTATTTTTTTGTCCGCATTTTTCTCTAAAAATACTAAACCGATTTACCTGAAAATTCACTAATTGCTTTGTTTTAACTCAACTTAAATACTAAAGTTTAGTTCATCAAAATCGGTTCATTAAAAAAAAAGTTATCGTCATTTGAATGAACTCAAGGCATTAGCTTGCCTGCGAATAT
>DWMY01001745.1:0-13651 GCA_018249775.1 Heliconius hecalesia formosus
GTACAATTTAAAACATTACCAGGAAAACCTATTACATCTGTTCAACTTCCTTCATTTATTGGTAAATCATAAGGATTGTTTTAACACTTAATACGCGGCGTTGAGTTCTGCCGCTCAACACGCAATTGTCAACTCAACGCTGTGTGCGGGATACAGCGTGAAGCTAACTAATTATTATTATATTATATATAAAAAAAAATATTTATTAAAAAGGAATGTTATAATAAAAATAATATGGCTTTTTGAATTTTAAGGACGCCTCTCAATGACCCTAAAATGCACTAGTCCCAGTCATTTTATATGGAGTTTACACTGTATTTTAATGCATTGATTTATATTCGTAGCAGAAACATTCTATTGTAAGAAATATAATGGACGTAGTCAATCAACTCTTACATCCCTAATTCCCTAATTAAAAGCTATTTAAGAAAGGGTACGTGAGCACTGTAAGGTGTTCATGATACTCATTGTTATATTAAGTCATGCGTAAACTAATATAATGCTGTAATTTTACGAAAATTCGTAAATCACAAACAAAAAAAAAACTAATATCCAATGCAATTGTCTGAACCATTTAAAAAATCCGATATAAATGATAAAATGCACTAGGCATTTCAGCGTCATTGAGAGGTACAATACAATTCAATACAAAATAAATAAATCAGCTTCACGCTGTATCCCGCACACAGCAGGGTAGGCAGAGGGAACCTAGTGTTAAGACACTCCGTTCCCCACTTTCTGCCGAATTTTGGAGGCATTGCGTGTTGAGTGGCAGAACTCAACGCCGCGCTTTACCTCGACACCAGAGCGAAGAAATGGGAATATAAATTTAAGTAAATATTTCATCTCCTCGAGTGGGGATCCAACCCACAACCAATCGGTTTTACAATTAAAAAAACACAACAATTACAATTAAAAAAAGCTATATTATTTTTGTTATAATAATATTTTTTAATCAAGTATAATATTTATAAGTAATAAACATTAATGATAACTACTACCTACCTACTTCCCTGACTACAGAAGACTATATATTTTGTTGCTCGACTAAATATTTGTTACTACAAAGCAACAAATAAGAGAACGTAATATACATACCTGCAGTTCTTACAAATTTTGCCAACTTAGAAAGTCCTGTTTTTTACTTAACATTGTCGTTATTGAGAGTGCGTGTAAGGCTACGTGTAAAGTGTATAATTGTATGGAAAACCATAGTCGATTGATTTACGGCTATTGCGAGGTGTGATCAAAAATAAAGCGAATAATTTTTTCACAGTAGGAATTGCTGTATAAAGGAATACATTTTATAGTCTGATTTATTAAGATGTGTATGTAGCAAATTTGAACAAACTTTGACTTGTCCATTATTTCCAACGCTAGAGGAGTGAAAGTATGTTTTGTGAGTTTGGCGGATTTTGAATATTGCCTATCGTAAATTTTTAGTTTTACGTTGCAATAAAGAATTGAAATAAAGAATTGAATTGTTTACAATTGGTATGACCGATTTAGAACCGATGACTCGGTGCAAGACAAAAAGACCTTTTAACTCAAAACTCAACAAAAACCTGCAAAAACTGGCAAACATGATATGAAACATATGACTATCTTTCCATCCTACTGGCTCACCGATTTTAGCACAATGGCTCGTGCCAAAAATTAAAAAATATATTAAAGATCAACCGTTTTAATACCACACTAGACATTGAAAGAGCTGAGATAGAGTAGCTAAAAACGTAAAAACTCTGATAAGTGCATCAGCTAGCTAAGGAAAGTCATTTGAAGGAAGGAATTTTTGATCACACCTTGAATAAGAAGCATTAGAGTAGGCTTTACAAATACATATCTTACGCTTATATAAGAGTAGGTAAGTATATATTTTTTTAATTATTTTGACTGAAAATAAACTTGAGATGTATACCTAAACCTTTTCTCTTATTTTATTAAGGGACAAATGCTGATAAAATATTTGCCGCTTCGGGCAATGAAGTGAAAGGTTACACTAGAAAAGGAAAAGTATTTCTAAGCATCGAAACCTCGGTATCAGAAACAATTACGTCTATGTAATTATACATTTTTTAATATGATATCATTTATCACATATCAAATAATTATTTATAGTTCAATAGTATTGTTATCCTTAGATGCGTGCTAGGCAGCGATTTAATATTATGCTGTGGAAGAACTGTAACGTTCTATAGAGAATTGCAAGAATTGTATTCTTATATATGCGATGACAGAGTGTTGGATGCGGTAGCTTTTGCAACACCAAACGTATGTACCAAATAGTTTCATAATACCATAATTATCATATTTAAAAAAAAATAATATTTTTTTGTGTTTAATATTTTATAAGTCTAAAACCTAGTTATTTTATTCAAAACCTCTATCACTTTAAAATTTACAGTAACTGCTTAATTAAATTTTACTTTCATCAATACTCTTTATAGAATACTCGTGTTAAAATACTTGTCATAACGGCAAATAAGGAGGCTCTATTAATCGAAAATGGGCAAACACAGATGCGTACTCATATATCGGCTGGGCCCATGCGGATTATTATACCACTCTCCTTACATACTACTGATGTGTGTACTTTTTATGGTGCCGCTGATGGATCTTTAGGACTCATATTTCAGGAAAAGTAAGTTCATTCATTTTTCATTATCTTGCATCATCCGCATATTAAAAGATAGGCGTTAAAATAAGCTAATTTGTTCTTTACATTCCTTTTTTCTTTACACTTCTTCTTCTCGTTTCCCTTTTTTATAATAGTGGGACCGTGGAGCTCAATGTTGAACTTTGTCTTACATTTGTGCATTTTTGTTTCAGAACAAATCTATCATACAAATGTTTGGTGAATGGACACGGCTTGGGATCAGTAATGTGCATTGGTTGGTTTATAAATAGCTTCGGTACTCATCTTGTTGTTGGACGGCATGATGGCTCTATTCAGCTTTACCTGGTCAACACCGATAATTTTTTAGAAAAATTGAGACTCAAGTTTACTTACGTAAGATTTAACTGTTACTTAAATTAAAATCTAAGTTTTAGTATATAGATACTTATACCTATCTACATTCAACATTGCATATTGAAATTTAATTTGGAAAAAAATACATTAATCTATCTATAGTAATCTATATCTATGTAAAGCTATCTTAAACTTAACCCTTGAAGGTGCCTACCTATTCATTTTCTAATAATAGTATTACATGGATACTTGTAACATTTATATATTTTTCCAGTCGTGGCGCAGCGGCACAGAGGTGTGACTGTAAAACCGACTGGTTGTGGGTTCAATCCCCACTCGAGGAGATGAAATATTTACTTAAATTTATGTTTCCATTTCTTCGCTCTGGTGTCGAGGTTAAGCGCGGCGTTGAGTTCTGCCACTCAACACACAATGCCTCCAGAATTCGGCAGGAAGTGGGGAACGGAGTGTCTTAACACTAGGTTCCCTCTGCCTACCCTGCTGTGCGCGGGATACAGCGTGAAGCTGAAAAAAAAAATGTTACAATATGTCAATTAAAACTACAGTTATAACAAAAATTTAACTCTTTTAGTTTTCTGGTGAACCCGTGACATCAGTGGGCGGCGGTTACATTGGGTCAGAGGAGCCAGAAGTACTTGTCTCAACATTTTCGGGAAGAATCTTCGGGTTGAGATCACGCAAATTAGTCTCTACCTTAACTAATGTATCTAATGAGGCGTTGGCTTTAAGGCGGTCAAAACTGGAGTAAGTCATTTCAAATTTCATCGTAAAGACCAATTTATGGACACTTCCGTAAACAAAGCGCAGACACAGATAAAGTAAGCCTGTTTGCTTTTAATGTTTTTTATCTATCAAATTAAAATAAGTTATTTGGAACATGAAGCGGCCTCAAGGTAATTAAATATCTAGAAGAGAAAACATATACCTACTTTTCTTAAATAAGTTGCATAGTTGCATTTATTGGTAAAATTCAGTAAAGAGTCATCTTCAATCTTTTTATTTATTATAGGACCGAAATTGCTCGATTAGAAAAGCAAACTGCCCACGAACGAGAAAAATATCAAAAAAACACGCATTCCTTATTTGGAGGTGTATCAGCACCCCCTCTTCTTGACATTGAATATGAGGTAAGTAAAACTATATGTGTTTTTAGGAAAACTATTTACTACTACAGTCTTACTATGTTAACATTTTTAAATTTTGTAAATACATACTTAAACATGTTGAGAGTTAAGAATCTATCAAATTTTATACATACATAGGTAGGTACATGGTGAAAGTCTGCAATGATCTCTGATCTGATCCACACTTAATTTTACATTATGATTTTTCGTAAAGCAGAGTTCGCCTTCATACAACAATGAGAATTCTATTATAGTAATTTATAATTAGGAATCAAATTCAAATCCAACACAATATCGTTTATTAGCTTTCAGGTGCCGGTCAAAACGCATGGCAAGAAGCAAAAATAATTTCGGGTGTACCTTTGGACATGTTATTTATTTATTGCGATTGCAAACTTGAAATACAAACAGACAGTGCAGCCGTACTAAGCACATGTGCACAACAGGTACAAAAACTATATATATAGGTACCTACATATAATAAAACTATAACTCATCGCTGTCTGGACATGGAAGATATATGAGAAAATCGATTATTGGGGGAATTTAGTAATGTAGATAATAGACTCAAAACAATGTTTTTTTTAAATATCTGTTTGACTGTGCGTTTGTTTACGATAATATCACAAACGGCTTAACCTATTTAAATGCAGATTTCACTATTAGGTATATTTTGGTAAACTTAAGTTATTTTTTTTTATTTTTGTGTTTTATTTTATTTCTGTCAATTTACAAATAAAAAAATCGTGTCAATCTAAAGAATATTAAATATTTTCTTCCGAATTCTGGAGGCATTGCCTGTTGAGTGCATTGCATTGTAAAACTCAACGCCGCGCTTTGCCTCGACACCAGAGTGATGAAATGGAAATATAAATTTATGTAAATATTTCATCTCCTCGAGTTTGGATCGAACCCACAAGCAGTCAGTTTTACAGTCATACTTTGTGCCCCTGCGGCACGACTGGCCTTAATTTGGACTTATTCTAAAACATTTTTGGATATTTTAACCGTTTGCTTAAATATAATAAAACTGTAACTCATCGCTGTTTGCACATGGAAGACATATGGAAGATATATGAAAAAAGGCTTTCTTCACTTTACGAAAAATATAATTTTCCAGGGATCAAATAATGCAGAGCTATTAGCTACCATTCGATGCCAAGTCGGAACAAGGCGCCTTTGGTTACGTATTCGCGTTGTTTCTGTTGAGGAGACAAAGATGGAGGGCACTTGGGTTTTAATATATATTTTACCAACTGGATCTCCAAGAGTGGCGAGATTAATAAAATTTCATTTACCGATTTTACCACATTATTCTAAATATGAAAATATCGAAGTGGAAAATGCTAAAAGGTTTTTGAGATTATTTATTTTGATATAAGTATATTTAGCGATATTTAAATAGTAAAATGCCTAATTGATAATGTATGCACTAATAAATATGAATATATTTCAAATTTCCATGATACAAATAAAAAATATATACGAGAGTGTTTTTGTCAGCACCGCTTTAAATGAAACCACAGTTATAACTACTCTATAAAAGCTTAATACAACTAAAAACATTTTTTTCCCCAAAAATTAAAGTGTTTTTTTTTTCAAATACATAAAGTAAATATTAAAATTATCGTTGTAAAATAAAACTATACCCTATATGCTGTTCCCGTAAAAGGAGCACTGACGCTTCTACTCTGTATATACACGTCGGTGATTAGTGAATAGATTAAGAGCCGTTTTCCACACTAAAGTGTAAAATGTCTTAATATTTTTCCGGAGGGCCTTGTGTGAAGTACATATATCAGGTGGTTTTTCGGCTGCTGAAATGTCGTCGTGGTTAGCCGAAATATTGCCAGGGGAATTACCGCGACCTTCGAGTAATATTGCCTTTGCACGTTCCCATTCCACTCTAGGGACGTTTCTTATTTGTAAATACCAGTAAGTACTTGAGTAAGTCATTTATTACTTTTATAACTAAATTTATAAAGAAATACAAAAAATAAAGAAGAATTTATTGGGTATTAGGTAAATAATAAAATAATTTAATAAATTATCTTTTTTTGTATAAAAGTTGTCACTGTAAAAAGTTTTAAGTTTAATTTTTCTTTATTTAGAAGTCAATATAAAACATCTTACTTTAATTATATTAAAGGTAGGCTGAGACACTACAAGACACTCCATTCTGCACTTCCTGCTTCGAACATTAAACTTGAGATGTGGCGAAGGCGAACTCAATGTCGTGCTTTACTTCCTTTTTTACATATTTTTATATAATACATAGTTTTTATTTATGCTAAAACAGACGCGGTTCAGCAACTTTTAGGTCCGACAATATATCAACAATGATTATCATCAAGTCAGTTATTTCAAACTGTTGCATTAAAAGAAGTATACGTGTCAATCTTTCTTGCGGTATGTATCCTTGACATAAAAGAGTAGGTAAATACATCTTTTTAAAACACTCCTGTATAGTATATATAAAGTAAACACATTGTTTGATTTTGTTTAAGACATTCCCGAAAATGCATGCTTGATTTCATTTCAATATTTACGCGAAAAATTACAAAATGAGTATAAAAAGAAAAAAAAATTGGAAATAAGGAAAGCTCTAAGGTAAATTACCTTCTTTATAGACAATCCAACAAATATAGCAGTGTAACGATGAAATATTATACTATAAATCTAAACTCTATTTCAAGTTCTTTAGATCTGGATATGAATATGATAAATGAGGAAACACAGCAAACACTGTGTGAAGATTATCGAAATATATTGAAAATTTCAGAAGAAAATGATGAAGAATCAGTTTTCGACGAACTCAAAGGTAACTTTACTAATTTATATTGTCTATTATTTTTATATGTATATTCGTTATTTTATATTAAGATGTTTTATAGATTTAAGAGGAAATAATTTGAATACGATCGTAGCGTTGTTTTTGGACAACATTCGATTACTGGGTCCAAATCCATCCATAGTCATAGTGCAAATGTATTTCGATTTTCGTTATGGTTCAAGAGCGGCGAAGTTTGGAAGTACGCAATTTTACATATAAAAATGTTGTGTTAGATGTCAATCATGAATATACATTATAATAAAATTATATAAATACAAGATAATGCGTGAAATTATTACTTAATTAGAAAATTATACAATATAACAGGTTCTTGAAATCGTTGTGGACCTAAAAAAATGTAAAAACAATTTTTTTAAGTGTCAAAAAATTGTTTAATTTTCCAGGCACTGTTGAAAAATGGTATATAGACTGGCATATGCAAGTTCTTAATAGTAATAATTATGGAAATGATATTAATAAACTAAAAGAAGCCTTGAAGTTTTGTCAAGCCGATGAAGTGGAACAAATTTTAACATTAAAAAACAAATTACAATGAATGTTCATGTGAACAGTGACCATACCCATAGTGAAAATTAAAAAGATTTATAAATTACATTTTGTTTATGTAATTAATTTTATCCGAAAGATATAGAATAATTATTATTAATTATAATAATAATTATTATAATTAATAATGTAATGAGCCCATAACCCACACAGTGAACCCACCATTCAACACACAATGCCTCCAGAACTTGGCACAAAGTGGGGTATGTAGTGTCTTACCACTAGGTTTCCTCTGCCTACTCTGCTATGTGCAGGATACAGCGATTCTAGTAGACAAATGGCAATCATTTCACAGAAGTGTCTCAAATGTGGGCAGAAAGTATATTTTATAAGTTATAAATTACTTGAGACTAGGCTCTCTGACTATCCTGCTGCTAGCAGGATAAAGCATAAAATTAAAACAAAGTAGCTTTAAATTTATATCCTTTCAAATGTTTTTTGTCAAAAGTAAAATACGAAATTTCTATTAATATTATAAAACACAACAAATATCAATTTGTCATTAAAATGTAATTTATAATAAAAGTAGGGATAATGTTGAAACTATTTATTATATACTATATTTACAATAAATCTAAAATTAAACAAACAGTATTTTTCTCATTTTTGAAAGGGATAGTAATCTAGACCTGAATTGTATTTAAATTTGTATGTAAAGCGATTTACTTGAGTTTTACCAATTTCAATCATATTCTGAACTTCTTCCCTATAGGCAGGAGGTTTAAGTTCCTCTTCAAGAGTACATGTGTGTTCAGAATTTTCTTGAACTTTAAACATTCTTTGTCGTATAATATCTACATCTCTGCTATACTCTTCTTTTAATTCGGAAACTGAATTCGTTGCTGAATCTATTTTGAAAATGAAATAATTTGCTTCTCTGTGTACCAATCCGTGAGCACTGGTTTTAAAGGGCATAGCCCTTAAACCTAGATTTTCTATATTCCTTATGATCCCTCCTGTGTTAAAGATAACGTGCGATATTCGCTTTAACGTTGTTTTCAATTCAGGTTTTGGCATGGTACGTACCATCATAGCTAATTCGTAAGTGGGCATTTTATTGTTTTATTATATTGATGTAATAGGATAGTTATAGCAAACACACAAAAATACAATTTAAAATAAAATGGCATATATGAGCATGACAGCCACAGTACTCTGTGGCCACAGAAGTGAAATGGTACAGATACAGAATACAGATATTGAAGCCATGCTCAGTTGACATTTACTGTAGATAAAACATAGATATCATTGGATCAAATAAAAACTACAGTCGGAGTACGGTACGGTATTGTACATATAGAGTACGGTACGGTAAATAAGATTAAGTTAAGGTAGCTATTAAATACAATTTAAATTTTCATATTTATTTATGCGAAAGTAATTTCATAATTTTATATACAAATCAACATTCTTTTTATCATACATGAGTTAACTTGCAAAGTAACCTTTAATTTTCTGATTTGATAAAGTGCTAGATTGTTCAGTATTAAATAAGCCATTAAAAGTGGTACACATGATAAATTAAATTTGAATTTATAATATTAATGCGTCTTTATAATTGAGCTCATTTATAAAGTGTAATTGAGTGGTTCACGATTGTATCGTGAATCGTGTGATATATATATATTATTGATATTTTTTATATATGGAGTTGCACTTATAAAGATACAACTTGCGAAACTGATATTTTTTAATAATCTGTGCCATTTTTTTTGAGTAGGACATGGCTGCGGCGTATGTTATGCTTGTAGGATTGTTTTGAAAACCATTGTAATAACCCATTGTTAATATGGGTTCCTTCACAAAATTTATCTCTGATTTTTGTAAGAATTGGGAAAAATCAGGGCGAGAGCTTTTGTGAGTATTAAGTGAATAGTACCAAATATTGATAACAACATTCTATACCACATGTTGATATCAATTTTAATAATTTTTGTATTATTATAGATTATATTTTGACATTAATGATTTGTGTATTGTCTCTTGAACAATTTTAAGCACTTATAATTTCAATAATAACATTCGGTGCACTATTAACTTAAAAGACAATACAATAAGTAATAACCATTGCAGCAGTTTGTTTATTTAAAGTTTACTATAGAAAACCTTGCTTATGTAATAAAATTATACATTTGTTATCATTAAAAATGATTGTAGTAAGATTGAAGCTTCTATTAAATTATTTTAGCATAAAATCACTGACGCAACATATCAAAGAAGAAGGAAAGACACCCTTATTTTCCAAGTCTGGCAAACTATCTGGGATTTCTCAAAATATATATGACTTATTATTAAGCGGACTTCGAGGATTTTTAAAGAAGGATGCAGTCATTTCAGTGTTAAAAGATATAGCTGTAGGTATATATAATTTTATCTACTTGAATTTTAATATTAACATATAAATATTATTTATGTTCTTTTTAAGGTTTTACATGCAGATATACCATCCATATTATTAGATGTAGTATGTATACTTGATGCAGAAACATCAATGGATGTTCAAAGTGAAGAGCGCAATAATTTTTGTTATGTTGTAAGAGAATTAGAATCATTTATTTCTGATAAATTATTGAAGGAACGCTTAGAAATTGATACATTGCAAGATATCGGTACTTTGAAGGACAAACATTTTTACACAAAATTTATTAAAATCAAGACAAAGTTGTAGTAAGTACAATAAAAATATTATTTATTTCTTATGCACAGTATGTTAAGTAAGGAGACAACATCAACAATAAATGTGATGGCTGTAGGTATACATGTAACAATTCTATTAAATGTGAGAACAATTGATGTTCAAAAAAAAATATTAACATTGATTTCCCTCTATGATAACTTGAACTAATAACTATTACACTGTAAGATGACTATATACTGTGCTACAATGGCAACATATAAATATATAAATAAATAATGTAAATAGCAATAGAGTACTATTAGATTATATTATATTAAATGTATTAATGCTTTAAAATTATATTGTAAGAGAAGAAACAACTTAGCATACCATAGATTTATGGTGTGGGTGTTGGTGTGGGAGTGTGGCAATGCAATTGCCTGAGTAGTACTAGGAGCTCAAACTAGTCACTGGGACTTGCAATCTAAATGTAGATTTAACCTGGTGTTATCTGAGTGGGAAAATGTTACTCGGACTGCAAAGTTAAAAGTAAAAGTAGTTGTTAATTATTTCAATATTTTATTTATAAAAATGATATTTTATTTTTGTATAGTTTTTTAGGTATTTATAGTATTAAGACTCTCCATTCCCCAAATTCTGCCAAGTTCTGGATGCATTGCATGTTGAGTGGCGGAACTCAACGCCGCACCTTGCCTTGACACCAGAGATAAGAAATGAAAATATAAATGTTGATAAGTATTTCACTTCCTTGAGTGGGGATTGTATCCACAACCACTCCATTTTACAGTCACACTTGCACTTCTCCTTTACTTGCACCTCTGAGCCATGACTGACCTACCTTCTATTATAATAAGGTAATTTATCTTAATTCCATTAAACAATGGCATATTTTTGTAGAGATAAAGAAAATCATTAGAATTATATCACTACAAATAATTATTTTTGATAAAGTCATCACAGAATCTTTTAGTGTAAATAGAGGAAAAATATCATCATCACATTCAGATTTTTTTGGTTCAGTGTCAACTACTATGACTATGTTGACTCCAAGGATTTCCTCAACATGCGCCGAGTCTGATAATGTAGAATCAGAGTCAAATTCTTGTAAAATCAACATTAATTGACAGTTTGTACAGTCTACTTTTTAATAAACATACCTACAAAAAAAACAAATAAAATATATGGAACTATATATTAGCTACTTTTATAGTAAACTTCTGAGAAGAATGGCAGTAAACTATAAGCAAGAAAAAATAGGCAATGTATCACAGGCCTAACCCCCCTGATGTCAGGTAAAGAAGCCAACTAACACCAAATTCAAAATGACTACAAGTGATGTTAGTTCGACATGGGCCAAAATAGTTCTTTTAGCAAACTATATCGAGATTTCACTGTTATAACTCTCATTTACACCATACAATTTAACTCTAAATATATTCCTCATCATTTTCAGTTACAAACAGCGTAAATTTAATTTGTTTAGAGAAGAAAGTGAAGGTTACTCTAAGCTTATAGTAGAATTAAATCAGGAAATATCTGAAGACATGGAGTGGAAAACTATTCTTGAAATCATACAATCACTTATAGGTAGGAATAAAGTCTTATTGTATATAAAATTTGCTTGAATTATTTTAACTATAATTATAAGTAATGAAATTAAAAATATTTACAGGTTGTTTCAACTTGGATCCTAATAGGGTTTTGGATATCATATTGGAATCTTTTGAAGCTCGACCGCACTTAGATAAACTATTTATTTCACTAATAAAAAATTATATGGGCAATCCCCAAGTGATATCTGAAGTTTTGGGTTTTAAACTGAGTAATATGGAAGTTTTAGAAAATTATAAAGAACCACCGGCGCTTATGACTGTAATAGCTCTACTTTTACAACACCAAGTAATATCATTAGATGACATCTATCCTTGGGTATGTTAGATCAAATATTTTCAGATAGGTATAGCTGGAAACAGTTAATCTCTTATTATTTTATTGTCTTGCTCCTGCTCCTGTAAAATGTTTTTTTATGTTTCAAATATATTGTTCTTATCATGCTAGTGAGTTTCCTATCAAATATGACTTCAGCAAACTTAAGTGCTCAATTGCTAGGCTCAAATAAGAATTGACCTGAATTGAAATATAATGTAAAGTCTTTTTGTAGTTACGTCCAGATGATTCAATTATGGCCAAAGAAGCTGACAAAGAGCTTAAAGCTGTACAAGATTATATTCGTAAGATTAACATAGTTTCTACAAAAGGACCTCAGAGTAATGCACCTGCCGAATTTATTGAAGAGAAATCAGATCCTCAGGTAAGATTTTTATTCATGACTATTTTATTTATAGTGACCAGAAATTATTAAGTTAATTTTTATTTAATATAATAAAATAATCTAGTTGTCTAAGTAATATAGTTGAAGAGGATTCTAATTTAAAAATAATATACTTATTAAGTATAGTAATTATTCTGTAATAATATATAAATATGAAAATAACATTGGTAAACAAATTTAATTTTTTCATGAAAGTCCTTGTGGAGTGTAGTACTAAGATGATGTCTTCATATGAAAAAAAATATATACTGTTTTTTATGTTTTATTTATCATACAAATAAAACTGTATATACAAAAGACTAAAAATTTACTAAATCATAAAAACAAATAAGGCAACAGTAGCACGGAATGCAAATTTTGTGGTATGTTGTAATACTATCAACAAAAAAATAATTAACATTGTATTATTATATTGTTACATTGTATTATGCACTGAAGGCAGAATTGGCAAAATTGACCGAATGTTAGTACCTTTTCTTTCTATTTCTAGGAATATTGGAATAATCAAAAGCTAGTACTCTGTGAAGCACTGTTGAATGTAACAGCGTGGAAGGAATTTGCAGCGTTATCTGCTAGATTACCAATCACGAGTATACCACAAAGACCTGCGACAGCTTTGTGCAACATGTTGCATGCGTTGATTGAACCACTTTATAGAGGGTAAGATATGATTTTTTGATTTATATTTTAGTTTCATTTAACAGAATATACAGAGTAAACTTAGTGCTAAGATACTTTGTTCCCCACAAACTGCCCAGTTCTTGAGGTATTGTGTGTAGAGTGGCAGAATTAAATGTCACGCTTTATCTTGTTTCTAATCCGAGGAAACGAATATAACTCCTTTTCCAGAGACGGAATTGAATCAACGATGCACAAAACAAAAGGCGCAAAAGCAAAAACAAAACCTACCTAACTACTTTAAAATAAACTGAAGTCGAGACTTTTTTTATTGTATTGTGTTCTACACAATGCCTGTGTCCTGTGCCAGTCGTGGCGCAGTGGCTCAGGGTGTGACTGTAATCGACTGGTTGAGGGTCCGATCCCCACTCGAGGAGATGAAATATTTACTTAAATTTATATTCCCATTTCTTCGCTCTGGTGTCGAGGTAAAGCGCGGCGTTGAGTTCTGCCACTCAACACGCAATGCCTCCAAAATTCGGCAGAA
>DWMY01001746.1:0-13651 GCA_018249775.1 Heliconius hecalesia formosus
GTCTCGACACCACGGCGAAGAAATGAAACATAAATTTAAATAAATATTTCACTTCCTCGAGTGACGATCGAACCCACAGCCAGTCGTGTTTACAGTCACACATTTGTGTCCTCGCGTCACGACTGACTTCAAACAAATCGAGTTATTCTTTAATATGATTACGAAAAGATAAGAAACGAAATCATAGCATTTTTGTTCTTTTTCTTTCAAATGTTACCTTAATATTCGGCGAAAAAACGTAAATTATAGCGTACGCTTCCATTCCTCCGAGAAAATTTGAAAATATCTTATCGATCTTTTCGCACGAACCACCTCAGTGGTTAATATTTAGCGAAAACGACCTTTTACAAAAAACTTTTTTTTCCATTCTCAGGACAATAACTTCTTAAAATATTCCTAAAGATAGATATACGCTATACGACAATTTAAAAAAAATTGGAGAAATACAAACATACAACCAGTTGGACCATTTGGAGCATGTACTTGGAAGCTTAAATATATCATTATACTCAAATATTCTCCAATTTTATTTTAACAATATAATAATTTTAACAATACCATATATTATATGGTTTAAGAATAAATTCTAGTTTGTCAAATCTAAAAATTTGACCCGGTTGCACATCACCATTGTACCTAATGCGAGTGGAGAGGGCCTCTCTCTGCACTATTGCTCGGATTCTCGATAGCCAATGTTGTGTCGTTTCTCGATAGCGAATATCATTTTACAAAGCCTATTGTTGGCTTAGGGAGAACCTAGTGCTGAAATACTCCGTTCCCCATTTTTCGCCAAGATTTCGAGATATTAGAGCTTGAGTGACAGAATTCGTCCATGTCACGACGGCTTCAGTGTGAACTTTTTTTTCGCGTAAAATATTTTTTTGAAGATCACATTCCATTTGTTAGTATTTTATCTAGTTGTTTAGCCATCTACAAACATACGTCTAAAAATACTTTATCCAGGCTTTAACTTGGTCGCAGTATTGCATCTAATGCGAATGGGGAGGGCCTCTGCACGACTTCCAATATTCTTTAAATCCTTCACCGAACACTAAGTTGACACTTTTATACTCTATTTTCCGATAGCCATTACCTGGAATCTCATTTTATAAAGCTTATTTTCCGTTATGTAGAGTTTAATCAATAGTGTTGTTGAAATGTATTCCATTTTAGGTAACTTTTGAGCAACAACAGGATAGGTAGAGGGACCTAAGAACCCAGTGTTGAGACAATCCGTTCCCATTAAGTGCACTAAAGGCATTGCCCGTTGAGAGTTGAAGTCAACGTCGGGATTTGCCTTGTTACCACAACGAGGAAATAAAAATATTTAATATTTTATTTCCTCGAGTCGAAATCGAATACACAGCCTGTCAGGTTAACAGTTACAGGCCTGTGCTCTCGCGCCACGTCTGGTCTCACAAATAAGTTTTAATAAAAGTTAAAAAATCTTAAGGCATTGTAATCCATTATCCACTGTTCTATCATTCAACTAATGTGGTTGTTTTATACCTCACATCAAACGGTGAGAATAAAAGTCTGTTTCTGTTCACCGCAAAAGAGAAAAGCGTTTATAATATATACTTACTTACGCATATAAAACGATACGATGTAGAAATGCTGATTTACGACTTGTTTGCGAATAAATATTCCCTTTCGACCTTTTTTTTTGTACGGTTTAACGTTATGATAACTAGCATTGGTCTGTTGGTTTGGTTGTTCTTACTGGTTTCTTTTTCAGTTCCTTTTTCGTCGTGTAGCAGGATCAGTAACAAGAAACTAATATCCAAATATTCCGTTATCCACTTTTCATTAAGAGCATTTTTTATATTATGACGTATTATACAATAGAGGACGTTAAGTAAAATTGAATATATACTTGGGCATTTAGTATTGGGTATTTACAGTATTTTGATGAATAAATAAATACTAAAACTCTGATCAGATATTGATGTGAGTTACATAAATATTTGCTTTGAATATAAATCGAATCCACGATTTTCGGCTAACAATTACAGTTATTATTCACTAAACTAACAGACTAGTACAATTGAATATGATTCTACGAGAAAACATTGTATGAGAATACATTGGAAGAAATATATTTATAAAATGTGGATAAAACAATTTCTTATTCTTATAAAGGCAAACAGCGTTTACTAACAAGCTTGCGGTAACTGCAAAGTTATCTGTTTTTAATGATTGATATGAAAACATAAAGTAAATTTAAACTATAGGTGCAACCTTTGCATCTAATGCTTCTCAGAGAATCAACAAAAAACTTCTATTTTCTACAGTACTAGGCTCTGCCAACTTGTGGAATCGACTCTCACAGGGTTAATGAATTAATTTAATTTACATGCTATACACAAGAGCGCGGCGTTAAGTTCCGCCACTGAACACGCAATATAATATATACTTTACTAGATAGTAGTAAAAATGGCGAAAAGTCGTAAAACTTTAGGAACGCTTACGAATAACACTGGAATCAGGTTAAGTAAACATTTCCTACGAACTCCGTAACATAACATCCATCTTTCAAGCCGTCAACTTACGGTTGATAAGTAAGTGGTAGTAATAAAAAAAACGGTTTGGTACAAGCGTGTACAAAATATCATTAGAATACGTGATAGCTTGAGTGGGAATTCGGGCGAATTCTAAACTAGAAGACCTTAGTTCGAGTCCGGATGTTTTCAGTCAATTTTTGTTTAGTTTCTTTTTTTCTTTTTTTAATATATAATTTATATCTAAATATAAGTTCAAAAGACATAATTAAAAAAGGCATTATTAAAAGTAAAGAAGGTCAATTAAGGCATTCGTAATAATAATATAAAATCTTTATTTCTAGAATAAAACTCTAATTAAAATTAAATTACAATTAACAATTAATATAGACTACCAATAAAATGAACACACATATACATAGTTGTAAATTCGATCCCCATTCGAGGGAATGAATTGTTATTTATTAATATTTTTATTTTATATGCAATGTCTTAAAAAATTCGGAGTGTCTTAACACTAGGTTCCCTCTGCCTACCTTACTGTACGTGGGTTAGAGCGTAAAGCTTATTATTATGCAACATATTCGCAGCGGTAATATAATGTTCCGCAATATTGAAATACTTCCATATTTGCCCTCCTCGTGGCATTTGTAAGAAAAGAAATATAAATGTAAATTTATTAAATCTAAATACGATTATACAAACGTAAAACGAACACTTATTTACACTTACGTAATTAAATATAAACAAATAAAAGCAAAAGAAAGCGAAAAAAAAAAACAAAAACTTCTAACAGCGTCCTTCTAATTAATACCTACATACAATACGTCATTAACCATTAAAAGTGAAATCCGTAATAACACTAATTTATTTTTTCTCAAATACTAATAAGAATTTTGAAATTATCATAAAAAAATCTAACGTTTAAGTGTAATAAATGTAAGTACTCATTAATATAATAGTCGTTATCAAATGGTATTAGATAATAATTATTTAGAATGTGAAAAATACTCTCCAAATACAACTTACCATCCTCGCTACCAAAGGATTCCAAATTCGACATTAAAAGTGCGTGTGAGCGAGATGTCGCTATACCTCTCTCTTGTGACGCGAGTGATCGCAGTCGGACGGAGCGATCGTTTAAAGAGTCAATCAAAAAGAACGCGACAAAAAATGAACGCAAAGTTGTTCTGAAATTGAACGGATCAAATATTCTTTTTAGAGATCGGTTCTTTTGTTCAGTTATATAATAAAACGAACATCTCTAGAAATAACACTTAAATGTTTAAAAATTGTTTAACTTTAAATAAAATTTTCTTAAATTTAAAAAATAAAAATAATTATATTATGTTTTCCTTACCGCGGATTTTTAAACCTACACTGACAGATATTGTTATAATTAAGTTACAATATGATTGGGAGTGACAGCGAAATTGGCGGGAAACTGATATAAATGTTTGGGCGCATTCGAAACGCTACAAGTGAAGAACTGAGATAAACTGATAAATATAAATGTCGTAAGGAAATAAAGTAAGAATATATCTTTATATTATAATAGACAATATAATAAATATAAGTTTTAATTTAATTATAATAATTATTATTTGTTCGTCATAATTATTGTAGTTCGTAGTGTAATGGTAATTGCGTCTGGCGTTGCTGAATGCACAACGTGACATTACAAAATTAGTAAAAGCTACTGATTTTATGCTATGATATAATATGATACCGTAATAATATATATACAAAATATGATACTGATATCTTATGATGAAAATTAAATTCTAAAGATTCTAAATTTTTTATTTAGATTGATTTCTTCCATGTAGCAAAATACTGTATTTCAGTTACCTTTCATACGCATATTCTCTATACAGACAATAGGCGTATATTTGTTAGAGAGAAAGTTATGGTGATAGATGGAAATACATAAACAAAATTTTCTCTTTGAAATAATAGAGTTCTATATATAGTCTACTTTAGACTGCCTTATATTTTAAACTTTTTAAACGTTTTCTTTTAGCTTCTCGCATAGTTTTCTTTTTAAGTTCCGCTTCAACACACGAGTCTCGCATTCGAGACATCAAAGGGATGTCAAAGGGAGGAAATAAAAATAATTTTCAGAATCAGTTGAGATTAAGCCCACAACTGTCGCGTTTACAGTCAGATACTACCACTACCACCCCTACACCACCAAGAAAAAATATTTGTAGCAACAATAGCAAAAAGACAGAGAAATGTTTTTAACTATTTTTAGAGTCAACAAATTCATTCAATTTCATTCACAGTAAATTATTCTGTTTACAGATAAGTTCTCGAAAACGTTTTAAAAATGTACATTATATTAGCAATAGTCTACTCCAATCTACATAATTCACTGTAAAGCAGATGCTAGTACAGACTTCGCCGGAATTAACATAATAAAGGAAGTACTCACCTTAATCGCTTGTAAGAGGCACGGCGATTTTTCTGTATTGTATATTAATATTAGCTTAAATTATAGTTAAATTATTTTTTTATCTGTTATTTTATAGATATCAATATTAAAGTCAAGTTGTTCTAATGACTATGGACCGTATTTATAAGTCGCTCTCAGATCTGCCATTTTCATTCGTAAATGATGTCTATGAAAGAAAACAGCATCTCAAAACCGATCTCGGATTTGAGAGCAATTTATAAATACGGTTCTTTGTTTAACGAGTAAAAAAGCTACTTTTTCCCGCAGGGGAAACATATTGATGCAACCCTTCGTACTCCACGTTCCGCTCAATTTTTGAGACTTTTTTCTTTACTAAGCTACTATAAAACTTACCAAAAGTTAACAGAAATTTGTGGTAACTTCTACAGATATTTACTATATGACGAACATCTATGTATTATAAATCAATACAATCTTTAATACTATAAAGATCGCCTTTGCGTACTACCTCTATTTGGAAAATATATATTTTTTCTGATTGTATATGTCATTTGATTAGATATTTCATGTCAAATTCACGCTGTATCAGAGTAGGCTGAGGGAACCTCGTATTAACTTGTATTGTAATACTCTGTTTCGCACTTTCTATCAAATTCAGGAGGCATTGCGTGCTAAGTGGTGGAACTATTATTTAAAATATTTCCTCTTTATTCTCGAGTTGAGATCGAACCCACACCTAGTTGCGTTTACACTTTGTGCCCCCGCGCCACGACTGGCCTGGTATTGACTTTTTTTATCCATAGATTTATTTCCGATATGTACAATAAATAGTTTTATCTATCTAACCGACAAGGCCACTGTAGTGCAATGAAATGCACCGCAGTGCATGCGCATGTTCTTTCCCTACATGGGGAAATGATTATATATCATTCACTTTCCTTGCAGCGGTGTTGAGTTCCGCTATTAAACACACAATGTCCTATTCTCCTATCATACTACCTTGTCTTTTGCGAAATAAAATTACAAACCTAATACCAAAAAATAAACGTTTACCTAAAACTAAACCAACACAGCGCGTAACTTGAATATTAACAATTACTTAATTAATTCCCTTACAGTCCAGTGCTAGTCGTAGAACTCTCTCGTAGAATCAGTTGTCGGGTTCAACATGACGTATGTGGTGAAGGCGCCGTCCACCGCGCCGGAGCCGGCCTCGTGTAGCGTATAGAGTGTAGATTACTGGGACATTGTTACGCTAACCTGATTATAAGTAAGTATATTTTATTTTTTTTGTCAGCTTCATGTATTACGTATATAAAAGGATAAGCAGAGGGAACTCAGTGTTAAGACACTCCGTTCCCTACTTTCCACAACATTTTTGCGGCATTGTGCGTTGAGTGGCGGAACTCAACGCCAAACACGCTTGTCTTCCTCCGCTAAGACGGCCTCCAGAAATAAATATATAGATTAATATTATTATTATTATTGCAATGTGGACCCTGCGGACCTTGTGACCGAGCCGTATCCCTCAAGTTGTTAAACTGTGCTTCGCTAATCTCATGCTCATCGGTGTGCTTTGTCAACAAAAGTGAAAGATACTCCATGTTGAATTTTAGTGATCGTTTCAATTGCTCTACAGTGTAGTTTAGTTAGTTAGTTTATACTTTATTGCACACAAAAAAAAATACACAGAAAAGAAATAAATATAAACAAGTATGCAAAGGCGGCCTTATTGCTTCAAGCAATCTCTTACAGGCAACCTTCCAAAACAAAGGACATAAAATATAAAAACAGAAGAGTGGAATAACGTTAAGTGCGCAAAACAAAAAAAAAAAGATAATACTAAGTAACATATAATATTCTTATGATATATACAAAAATACATAAACTAAATAAGTATACCAATATATTTATTTACTAATAAATATATTGGTATACTGCATAAATTTATATTTCCATTTCATTTTCATTTTTTAAATAATGTAATATATAATTAGGTAACGTCGTTTTATGATATGCATTTGTTACTAGATTACATAGTAGCAATGGTTTGTTCCCGATTCTTATACAACATATTTGACAATAGCGCTCATTCAGTCTATTTTAATGAATCGCTCAAAATTTCACATCGTATTGACTGGCTTTGTCTTTTGTTCTTATTTTAATTGGATGAGCCTTACGGAAATAATCGACAGTAGTCGACCAACGGGTTGTAATCTTTAAAGTGGAAGTGGTCTTTCATGTAAAGTTAGTCTAGGTCTTTGAAGAATGATACTTATTTAGGAGTTCAAAAGCCAAGTATTGTTTAAGTAGCTAATTAGTCTTCTAAATTAGTATCTTCAAGTGTAACAGTTAATTTCACTCGACAATATAATGTGGCGCGTAAATGAGTTCAAACGAGCGAGCGCGCCAAGTTCCACTTGAATATACATTAATTAAACGTCTTGTGGATTCACATAAATACGTGGCGTGCAGTTGTTTGGGTTTAGTACAGTAATGTCTGTTTGATAGTGGACGCACCGAGATCCCAAGTATAACTAAGTTTTAGTTTATTCAATAAGCAATAAGCGTCGACCGCATCCTCTCACAGCGCTTACGTGACAAAATATTTGTTAGCGTGTCAATTTGTTTATTTCGTGTGCCACTTGAAAGCTTTGTGCGGTATTGCATAGATACGACGGATAGTATGAGAAATTTAATTCTAATTCTTTCAGTATAACATAGTGTGAGAGGAAAGTACACAAAAAGTTCACATTTATTTAAGTAATATGGATTTCAGATTGTTTTCTATAATACGTAAGATAATTTAAATTTGAGGATTGTAGGTCAATAGTAAGTACAACTTGACAAACTTGAAAAAATTGACAAACGTACAGTTGTTAGCTTATACATTAATTTTGTAAAAAATTGTGATGTTTTTGTTTCTATGAAATACGTTCAAAATTTTACTTTTCCCTTTTTTTATGTTATTTATATTGTATGTTTTCTACGTGATCTCCATATATATTATGGTCTTGCTAGATAGGCAACAAAGTAATTCTATATGGATCGAGTTTTTTTCATTTGAGATACGGAACCCTATTATTAAATCAATGTCAATATTATACGAGTATACTATGAACATCATTACTATTGTTATTGAATTAAAATAGATGAAATCCAGAATAATCCATCGAGATCACGATCGCTTATTACTTATTTATGTATAGACGTGTATCAAAGAGGAAAACATTTATTTACTTAAAACATCTGGATTGGAATCGCTTGTAATTTGATCGTCGAGCGTTAAGTCCCGATAATACTAATTGTATCCGTTCATTTGCCTAATAATTGCCGGTGAAATCTGAAATTGGGTTTAAAATCATGAATATTTAAAATTATTTCTTGTTTTGAAGAGAGAGTGGCCTTATGATGAGGAATATTTGCGCGACTCCTGATGTTTGGTCAAACTATTATTTTATTTGTCTGTGCTTTTTTAATTTTAGTACATTTTTATCTTGGAATTTTAGTAATAAATAAAAATATAAGTGATCTTTTCGTGTCTCTCGCGAATTTTTCTATATTTTTTAATTTTCATTCATTCAATTAACATTTTGTTTTATTTTTGATATGTGTAACTCCAAGAGACTGGATATTTGAAAAAAATTTGCTTGTTTATATGGAGGCGTTTATATAAATCAATAATATATATAATGTATAATAAAATATTAAATTATGTTCCTTATTATTCAATATAAACCTTAAAATTTTACAACATGTATTTTCCAAAGTTAAAAATAAAAATACAAACGAATAATATTTTAAGCTTTTTCTTTCGCACAATTAAAATAGTGTCCACCATCCATTCGAAAGAGGTCACAGCTCACATCCTAAGTCCTCGCGATAACGAGTTCGACGTCGCCGACGATGGATCTCTCTCGATATTTAGTACGAAAGTTTCTGTTGTCACAATATTATTTATGTAATGAATATTTAGGTTTTGTATACTTTTAATATTAAAGTGATGTTATAGTTGTAGTTTGATTTAAAATATGGGAAAGATGAATTGATTATAAGTCATTGTGTCACAGTGGGTTAGGCATCGGACTGAGAACGTGATGGTTGTGGGTTCGATCCCTATTTGACGAAACTAGTTTAAAAATATGTTTTTCTTCACTATAAAAAAATAAATTATATTTCAACGTAACAATCACTTTGAACATTATACATATTATGTATGTAATTCCATTTTGTAAGGCAAGGCAAGTTTCGAATTTCAGTTATAAAAGAAAATCTTGAATTAAAGCCACGTAAAAACTCACAACGTATATTTCAAAATTTTCCAGCAATAATTGCCGGCAATATTTGTTTCATATTTGCCTTAATAATATATTTTCTATACTCTACTTATTGATTCAGAATCTAATGCAGATATTCAATTCTCACAAGCCTCGACACAGCGAACAAAAAAAAATAAGTTAAATTTGCTTTTTTTTTTATTTTTTTGCACGAGTACATTTGTATAACAATCTACAACTAATATATTATTACAAGGGAATATACATAACAATACAAATTTACATTACATACATAACAAAATTACATTTTCCGTAAAAAAAAATCACCATATTTCGTAAACCACCCATCAAACCACCGCAATGCACGCCGACACTACGAGAGCAGGTCGCGTAATAAATGCTTTCAAACTGTTTGCCTGACGTAATGCACTTGTACTTCGATAATAGCATCAATTTCCATACAATCTCGTGGCCCATGAATTACGTTCTAAATACGTGTGCGCGCCTGATAAATGTTCACTTGAGTACCTACAGAGTGGTTCAGAATAGAGAAACGCTCATATCACAAATATATGACTATTCGTTATGGATTAATTACTGCTGTATATATATGTAATTCTATAATATTCTAGGGTTTGGGATATTAGAAATAAATGGCACTAACTTGGGGATTAATATTTTAATATTTACGTTCATTTCGTGTAGAAGGAATATTATATTATATAAAGTACTTCTAAAAAACATGATGATATTTCATTGTCTGTTTTCATTGATTTTATCGAAAGATATATCGTTTAGTAAACTAAATAACAATATTGTTGTGTTTGTAAATATCAACACTGAGCCAGAATTTCAGGTTTGCTAAACCACAAAAAGAATATAATTCAATTTAATTATTTATTCGGACACATACTTCATTTTTAATTAATTTTTGCGGTTCGTTTTGTAAAATAAAATTATATGCGTAACTAAATAAAAACAAAAAAAAAACATGCATTTATCGGGCAATAAAAAGTGAATGAAATGAAAAAATGTGGTAGGAACTATAAATTAGGTGCATTAGTCTAAACTTACGTGTTTTACTAGTAATTGGTTGCCCACTACATTATGAAGATACGAAAAATAATAATAATAATAATAACTTCTAACACGCTGTATCCCGAAAATAGCTGGATAGGTAAATTACCCTAATGTTAAGACATTACGTTTTAGCCGCGCTTTATCTCAGCGGAGCAGAGAATGAATTATATTCGTTTTCTGTCCTAAGTGGGAATCGAACCCACAACCGTCGCGTTTCCAGTATTACTGTACCAGGACTGTACAAGTAAAATAATAGACTTTATGTTGTATCCTATGTTTACGGAATACACTGCGGGATTAATTGGTTTCGGATACTTCAATACTCGTTTGGGGATTTACATAAATTTTGTAGACACCAGCTACATTAGGTAGTTTAGTTACCGGAGCGGAGGTCAGATTGGGTACACGGTAGTGCTTAAGTGCTTATCGTGGTGCAACGATATAATGTCTGATGGTGAATTCGATGGTTGCGAATTTGATTTCCACTCGGAAAGTAAATTATTTATTGTGGATAATTGCTAGCACTAGCAAAAAACAAAGCTAAAGTTAAATAAATTTATTGTAATTTGATGTATATTTAAATATTTTTACTATAATTTAGTATATTAAACAATATATATTGTAATTATCTATGTATTAAACTATTCCATTGTAACAGGCAAATGGGTCCAGCGGCGGTGAGTTGTGTCTGCGCGCCGGGTACACTGGGGCCCTGTGCGAGTCTCGGAGAGCAGCGCCAGGTATAAAAAACAACTATTAATAATACTATAAAATAAAAGTTAAATTTTAAAACGTTCTGTTAAACTTATCTATACTTTTTGTATTATATATACAAAAATATTAGATTTATTTATTGATATAATTTAAAAATATTATTATAATATATAAATTATAATAAAAAAAGGAGAATCGGTGATGTGCAATAATTAATTTAATAATTATTTATGTTGAATAAATTGGTAACAAGAGATCTATAGAAGACGCCGTCTCGGCGTAGCAGCACAGCGACTGACTATAAACATGACGGTTGTGTGTTTGATTTGAATTATTTCCATTTGCTCGCTTTGGTAACAAGACAAAAAGCGGCGTTGAATTCCGCCTCTCAATACGCAAAGTCTCAAAATTCGAGTGAAAGGGGGGAATATGGCGGACAGAATTTATATTAAATAATGATATAATTTTTATTACAACAACAAAAAACTTTCACGAATATATTGCACATAGTTTATTCCGCACGGACAGATCTATTGTACCGAAGTCTAATATCCACTTCCCCAACTGCGTCCTCGGTGCAGACTTCCAATATCTCAGATATACTCCTCTAATACCAGTCGACCGTCCATCAGACGTCACATTTTATAAAAGTTAGTGGGGGATATTGGGATAAAAAATATATGGTTATGATTATATAAAAGGTATTTATTATACAAAATATTAGTTGTTATCTGCGATTTTGCCCCAATGTTTAAATAGAAATAACTAAACTAAACTTTTTTCAACCTTCGTAACTTGGGCTTGGATTGTGAGTTTATTAAATTTGATAAGTTTCATTTGCATAGCTCTTGTAATTTAGATTTTATTAATATCTAAAATCTCTTAATTTTGCCACTCATTAACTGACAGATAATTCTCAAAATTCATTGGATAGCTCTATAAAGATGAATTTTAGTAGGAAGCTAGTGGTAGTACGCAAATAACAAAAAAAAAACTTTGAACTATTACCGTCCTACATAGTTAAATAGGAAATGATAGTTTATATGACATTCCCGGCAATTTTGACATAAAAAAGTTTGAACTATTAGACACATAAAATTGTTATTTTTATATCTCATGTAAACTATATAATAGAAGCCTTTTAGTTGCCCAAAATAGATATTGCATGTTTAAATATTTAACGATTGTTTGCTTAGGACTAATTAAAGTTACAGAACCTGAAGGTATGTAAACTTTTTTTAAAACGTACAAACCGTTCCAAATGGCTAGAAGTTGAGATTTGATATAACAGTATTTTTAAATAGTATTCTTAGAAAAATATACAATATAAAAATTAAAATGTAACTTTTTCTACGTGCGGCCTCGTCTACGTGGTAAATTGTAAATAACTGAATAATCTATATGTTACATTTCAAGTCTCCTAGATAGCCCTGACCGTAGCATATTACCTATAGGCTTTCGTCACAATTAGAATATCCAACATAAAAATAATCTATTCTAACCTGTAGTTTCTGACCTTGCAACGTTCAACCAAACAAACTTTCACCTGCATAATATTGAGTGTTATGTATTTTTTTTATGTATTTTTTTATATCACCTCTTCCTTACTTTTACATACAAGTATTCACAATTGAATCGAGATAGATGAACAATAAAACTTGTCAGATCATAAACTGAAATGCCTGTAATAAACACGCTCCTGGTATCTGGAACACGTGGCTCTTTTGTGAGCACTTAACGAATGTTGATTTATTTTGTATCGCAACGTGTCACCTATTCTGTAGAAAAAATGAGTCACACATTCTAAATACATCAGAGTTAGTATTCAATAGAATTTAGTTGACTATATGTATTTATATCACAGACAATGAATGAAAGTTTCTAATGTACATACTAGCCTTTACCACCGGGTTTCGCTCCGTCCACTTACTCCAAACGCTTACTCCAAATTTCGAATCGGTATAGTTCCTGAGATCAGTGCGTTCAAACATTAAACAATGAAACATTAAACAATGAGATAATTTCCATTGTTAATTGCTTAATCATATCATACATATATTTTTATTCCCGTCTTCGGTGGTTATGGGCCATGAAATTTGTTGTTGATGACCATGAGGTTTGTTACTACTCGCCCAAATTTTGATACACTAAATGTCAACGCCGCGCTTTATCTATAAAAGAATAGCTTAAATGTAATCAAATATTGTATGAGCAAATAAAATGTACTACAATTATTAATGTACATAAAATATGTCACAGACTAGACAAGTTTTCGGCTTTCAGTCTAAAAATATTCAGTTTATAACTAGATTAAGGAAATGATAATCCATACCTATATTATAAATTCGAAAGTAACTCTGTCTGTCTGTCTGTCTGTCTGTCTGTCTGTCTGTTACGCAATCAGGGCCAAATCGCTAATTCAATTGTAATAAAATACTCATACAGAGATACTTGAGGGTCTTCGGATGAACATAGGTTACTTTTTTTTCTCATTTTTGTAATATTGTCGATAAATACTAATATATTAAAATATTTTTTTAATTTGACAGGCAATTTATTCCGCCATGTTAATAACAACCGACCGTTGCTAAGCAACGGTTTGCAAAGTTTATTTGTTGTTATAAGCAAACGTCACCCAAAATGAGCTTGCTTAACGCATA
>DWMY01001747.1:0-13648 GCA_018249775.1 Heliconius hecalesia formosus
ACCAAAGATACTCAACGGGAACTACAACTTATAATAGTTGATATATTGTATGAAATGTGCGGGATACAGCATGAAGCTGAAATACAATCTATAAAGAGTCTAAAAGAGTGTGTGAGAATAAATACGATGGTTGTGAATTCGACTCCGGCTCAGGGAAATGATTATAATCAAAGAAAATTAATTTTATAAGCGTGTATTATGTATGTATTATGTAAAAAACATACAAATACAATATTCGTTTTTCGGGAATCTAAAAGTATATGTATTCAATAGTTCTTTTTTCATGCGGTATAGCGCTATACTTGTTAAGTTCTGTAGTATATCTATATATGTTATAAGTAGATATAGTTTCTGTATAGGTTCTTTATAGGTGGTTTGTAGGTACCCCATCATTTCACTACGAAACAAACTACTGTATTTATTGTGTACTTTTTGATATTTTCCGCATCACAACGCAGAAAAGGGAAATCTAGTATTAGGGCCACCGCAAAATTTTCAATACATAGCTTGAGGAGTGGCGGAACTCAACGCCGCGTTATGATAAAAATCGGTGTTTTCACTCAAGCTATCTATCAAGCATGCATGTTATGCGTGGAGATAATAAGAAATATTTTATATATTGATATATGTATAATATATGTAAGCATAACGGCCTATTATTTACATAATGATTACATAACAGCTTTATTAAAATACTTGAACTTGGAACCGAAGGCTATTTTGTTTTATACGCTATGACTCAGTCGTTATTTGACGTACAATGGTTGTAGGTTCTAAGTGTTATTGTAAAATTTGTTATATATAATTATTATATTTAGTTATATATAAGAATGTTAAAGATAGAGCAAATCTACTTCAGTTTTGTTTCTCTTTTCTTGTAGACATTTTTTATTTTCTTATTTTTTTTTGTTTATTGTAATTTTTTAGCTTTACGCGCCCGTACATAGCAGGGTACGCAGAGTGACCATGGGAAACCATATGTTAAGACTCTGTTCGCCCTTTCCGCCAAATTTTTTGAGTACTATGTTTATGGGTAGAACTCAATGCCGCGTTTTTGTTTATCTCTTATTTCATTCCTCCGAATGGGAATCGAACTCACAACCGTCGCGCTTACAGTCATACGCTTGTGCTTCTGAGCCACGACGGTCACAATTTGTTTCAGCGCTTAATAAAATGTATTAAATATTGTTTTGAACTGTTACTTGAGGCGTATAGCTCTATTATTATTTTTTTAACTTCACTCTAAATCCGGCGTATAGCATGATAGACGGAAGGAACTTAGTACTAAGACACCGTTTTCCACGTGCCGCCCAATTTTCAAGACATTGCGAGTCCACAGGCGGAACTCAACACCACGCTTTGTCTTATTACCAGAATTAGGAAATGAGATATAACTCATTTCACGGAACAAGAATCGGACTCTAACCGTTGCGTTTATCCTCTGTAATCAATAGCACAATTTAAAAGCAGTATCCTTGAATGGTTACAGGAAAATTAAGTCACTCATCATTTAGATACCAAAAATCTAGGTTTTATAAGAATTCCAGTAATTTAGTTATGCCTTTTTTGTCTCATACGCCCTCATTTAACAAAACTTGTTCTGGAAACTGGTTTGGTCAAGACGTAGTGTTCAAGTTGAAGGCATCGTCCGAAGCTATACATAAACATTATTATGTATATATTATTTACGTATGTGTGTATGTTTGCATGTATGTATATATATCAAGAACAAGTTATTATGGATTGTGATCGGCACAGCCATATAATGACAGGAGCAAAACAATGACAGTTGGAAATGTCTAAACTTTACGGTTTTTGATTCACTATCAATGATGTGAGGCCGTCGTGACGCACACATCGCAAACGCGACGCTTGTGGGATCGATCCCCACTCGAGGGACTTTTCATTTCCTCACTCTGGTAACAAGACAAAACGCGGCGTTGATTTGTCGAAAATAGGGGGAATAGTGTATTTTAAAACTAGGTTCCCTCTGCGTACACTGCTATGGGCGGGATATAGCGTGAAGCTAAAAACTACATCAGTATTATCATCATATGCTGAAGGTAGACCTCTCTAATGGCACACCACTGATCTCGATAATCTCTTTGTTGGGTTGACGGACCCTCTGGGTGTAAACGCGACGGTTGTGGTTTCGATTCCTAACAGAAGAACGAATCAACTTAATTTCCTTACTCTCGTAACGAAACAAAGCACAACGTTGAGTGCACGTGCAATTTCTCAAAAAATAAATAAAATATGTCTTAAAGGTTTCCTATGCCCACACTACACATTTGTTCTCAATACGTAGTATTTTGATTTCCTGAAAAAAAAACAACCCAAAAAATATATAATATCTCGGCAGAATCTATTTAGTTATGTACATTAATACATTACGAAATAATGAGAGAGACGATTTAAAACCAATCAATTGAATATTGCGAGTATAATAAAGGTCAATAAGCAATTACGTAATGAAGTCTAAATAAATAAATAAAACATCTAGAAAAATGACAAATTTAAGTGTATGGTGTATCTCTCTTTTTTAAGCTATTTCTAAGAAGTGTGTGATCGCGTGTGGCCTTCACGAGCTAACACAATACACTTATAACATTATAAATTTTGGTAATAACTAAGTACTTTACTCTAAAGTAATATGCGTTTAAGTCTATGTATTAAACATACATAGGTATAAACTCTCAATAGTAACGAAGTATCTTAACACTAGGTTCCCAGGTTCCCTCTGCCTACACTGCTATGTACGGAATAAATAATGAAGGTAAAATTAGAACGATAATTAAATATTAACCTTCTTTTTAAATCACATTATAATTCGTAGTGTAGTTAGAATTATTTGTGCGTAAAATACTATGCATAAAGATGACGACCGATTTTACCTATTTTATCTATATCTAAATTTTAGGTTATAAAGTTAAAGATGTTGTTTGGTTAAATGCGCTAACCTCAAGAACTAAGAGGCTTTTTTTATTATTACTTCAATACCACTACAGACACTTGGTCCATACATTTTTTTACATAATTATTATATTTAATTTTCGTATCATACATATAAATTACATTATTGTTTATATCTATTAATTGTATATTAATAGATACCTATTATAAGAAAATATTATTATTATCTTTACATTATTTTTATAAATTTTATACTAAGAAGAACTAAGAGTTTGAATTTAAAATCTTTTTGTCCATTTATTAATATAAGAATAAATAAATCAGCTTCACGCTGTATCCCGCACACTGCAGGGTAGGTTAAGACACTGCGTTCCCCACTTTCTACCGAATTCTGGAGGCATTGCGTGTTGAGTGGCAGAACTCAACGCCGCTGGCAGAACTTAACGCCGCAGCTTTATGTTATATCATGAAATCACGTTAATCAAACAGTATTGATAGTTAGTTACCTCCGGCACTTAGAATAGGCGATGGTAGAATTCATATTATGGTGTCGGTATCAAAATTAGATTAAAAGTAGCTTAGACGTATAGTAGGTTGTATAACGTGTTATTACAGTATTAGAGAGATGTTAATCTTATGATTAACTCTAATATATAGTGTATTGAGCGATGGATTTTCGCCAATTTTCCTTTATAGATAGGTGCTAAAACTATAAAACTAAAGTTTATATTTGTTCGAACTACTGTTTCGTTTCATTTAAAGTGGAAGGAGGCGAAATAACCAAGTAGGCTAAGCCGTATTTAAACATATTATAAAGGGAGTAAACAGACAATACATTACTATTCTTGTAGTTCAACTAATTGTTTTTTTATTTATTTATATTTTTTATTTATATAAAATAAATGCGCAAAAAGGCCGTTTTAAAACTATCAGGTTCGAAATGCCAAATTATTTTTGAGTTGGATATCCATTTAATCGACCTGAACGAGGCAAAACGCGGCGTTAAGTTTCGCCACTCCAGACTTTTGCGAAAAGTGGGGAACGGAAGTGTTTAAATGGGAACGTTGTGTCTTAACACTAAATTCCCAGGTCACCTCCGCCTACCTTGCTATGTGCAGGATACTGCGTGAAGCCAAAAAAAAAACAACACTTAGCGGTTATCATATCACTAGGCGGGCGAAGCCGCAGATAACAATTAGTCATCTATAACATGTAATAGGCTGTCTGTACATTTAAGCAATACTTACTTATATATAATGTCAATACACTTGACCTTGAGGGAATGACGGTCATAGAGAAAGGTTAAATCCGCGTTAAAATTAACTAGAATCGTTTAATAGTCAGTTTTTTACTGTAAATATATATTACTAAAATAAACTGACAATGTCGACACGTAGCAGTACGTGGTCTCTTGAAAATTGTACTGATAGTATTGACAACTGTGTATTTATTATAAATATTTGACTTTAACTTAGAATTAAATTTGGCCTAGTCAAAGAAAATAATAATAAAAAATCATAAATCAAATAACAAAAAAAATATGTTACAAGACAAGGCGCGGCGTTGAGTTTCGCATTTAAACAAAAAATGTCGCAACAATTGTGTCAAGCATAAGGTTTGTGAAAAGCTTGGGAAATGGAGTGTCTGTACGTAACGTTCTATAACTCAAAATATGCGGGATACAACGAGAAGCTAAAGAAAAAACGTCTTTATCTTAAACTCATATATGAGCCTAAATAAGCGTGGTTTACTAGTTACCTTCGAAGGGCTCCACTATTCAAGTCCTGAATCCATCAGCAGGTCAGCTCGATGAGCCATTATATGGCCCTATAGTACGAGTATATATGTAATATATACTATCATATGTATAAGTCATAAAAGGAACTAATTAACATAGTCCCATATTAAGACACTCCATTCCCATTGAGACATTTCCGTTTCCCACACACCAAATTCTGGAAACATTGCGTATTTAGTGGCGGAAGGAAAGGACTCACGCTTTACCCCGTTACCAAATCGAGGAAAATATAATGTTATATATTTCATTTCCCCGAGTGGGAATTGAACCCACAACAACCCGATTACAGTGGCGTCTTACGCTTGTGCGGGTGCGCCACGACTGGACTCCAAGCGTGTTTTTAAGCTAATAATGTAATTTATAGAGTATTATATTTATTTCAAATGTAATGTTAAGCTACGACATTTATCACAAATTGATCTACAATAATTCAGCGTAAAGATAAAGTTAAACAACCATTCATAATATCGTTAGTACACAATACAAAACAAATAAAATTTTGCATTTAAGTAGAAATAAAAATTAACATGAAATGCAAGCAAGTAAACGAATCACAACACGTTAGTTGCCTTCCCTGCCCACACGTGTCTCCTTCCTTGCTCTCTCTACTCTCTCTGTCTCTCTCTGTCTCTCTGTCTCTCTCTCTCTCTCTGACTATTATTTTACCTATAGAATACCTAGATAGAGTATAATATAAATAATACTTCATGCATTATTGTTTTTACCAACACGTATCTGTTATTATATACTTTACCTAGTTATTCTACAGACTGTCGGTAACAGAAAATATAAGGAACAATAGTAATAATCTATTTATTTATTTTTTAATTTTACAAGGACGCTTTAGAAGATTTAATTGGTTAAAAATGGGCCCTGATGTGGGCCCTTCTGTTTTGCCATTGGACTTATATTTTTTTTTTTTTAGTTTTTTTGCAATAGGGTTGTTTATTTATAAATCAATTTATTATACGTATCTATTGACGTTAGGGTCATCAAAATCGGTCAACCATACGTACATATACTGATAAACATTACTCTGCGTTTTATGTGACCAGTGGCACTCAGTTCCCACGATATTGAAACAGGCATAACCTTCATTCAAGTATTTAACTAAACGACTTCTTAGTTTTCGACAATGGACGGATTTGACACTATAATGACTCCTTTATGAAGTTGTCAGTTCAAATAAGATTGCTTTATTATGGTCCTTACTATATAATAACTGGTATAATAGGATAAGCATAGAGAGCCTGATGTCGGGACATTCCGTTTCCTACTTTTCGCCCATTTTTAAAGACAATTCGAAAAAATTGTGAAACTTAACGCTGCGCTTTATCTTATTAGAGCTGGGATATATATCTCACCAGTGCGTTTATTATAATGATATTTAAGATAGAGATTATGACTATAGACATGACGGTTTTCTGGTCGACTTTCAGTCGTGGAAACGAATCATTTTCATTTTCTCTCGTTTTAGTAACAAAACAAAGCGCGGCGTTGTGTTCCGCCACACAACACGCAATGTTATGACAAAATGCCGGTACGTGAGTCTTACTAAGGTCTTAACACTACATCCTCTCTTCTTACTTTGATATTCGGGATACGAGTACAGCGTGGCGGCAGAATGACTAATAAATAGACCTTCTTTGCGTACTCCACAATTAAATACATCTTCATACAAAGATTACAAAAATATAGCCACAACCTCCGTCATGAGCGTGTACAGCTTATTACAGTTTATACTCGTTAATCATAAATAACTGTTTTAATTCATTCATTAAGAATCTTTATTAATACGAGGAAGACATACAGACAAATTAATTTTAAGTGATTCTTATTAGTGACTCACGCGATGAGAAGAGAACAATTTTAAACTTTATATGTTATAAAGTTTTATGATTTTGTTGTGACCTTTGGTTTTAAGCGGAATTTCTCCTGTTCTTATAGATAAGATAATGTTCGAATAGAATATTTTTAAAGTGTATATAATATTTAAGCTCCGTCCTCCGTCATGTATAAAGAGGTTGATGACGAGGGGAAAGAGGTGGGTAGAGACCGTAGTGTTTTGCGCTATGTTCTCTCTGGCTATCCTGCTAAGAATAAGAATACAGCGTGAAGTTAAAAAATATATCTATACAGAGTGAAAGTGTCAGCGCTCCTTTTACGGAATCAGCATATATGGTAAAA
Organism: Heliconius hecalesia formosus; assembly: GCA_018249775.1. Taxonomy (NCBI): domain Eukaryota; kingdom Metazoa; phylum Arthropoda; class Insecta; order Lepidoptera; family Nymphalidae; genus Heliconius; species Heliconius hecalesia. Next base: position 6,899 of record DWMY01001747.1, read on the forward strand.
TATTTTCAACCATACCTAAAGAAATTAATCAAGATACCTCAACAGTTTGGACGTAGGTTTTTTTTTTCATTTCACGATGTTTATCCATACTGTATTTCGTGGGACGCAGTTACGCATAGATACCAATAACTTAAACAAATACTACTACAAAAATACTACTAAAGGTTAATCAACTTTGAACTTTGCCGCCAATACCTACGACTCCATTTCGGAATGAGGTGTATGCGGCGGTTTCCCTTTGATAGGTTTATGTGTGCGTGTGTTGTTCTTGACAAATGGCGTTTTATATTACAATAATAATTTTATTATTTGTTTTGTTTGAAAAAATCACTTTTTCATTGTTGGGAAAAAAAATATTGTATTAAGCTTTTATACAGTATAGTTAAAACTGTGGTTTCATTTAAAGTGGTACTGACACTTCCACCTGTATATTTAAAAATATTTAGTAAAACAGAAACTTAAAACTGTTGTTTGGATTAAAAAAATGTTTTAAAAGGAGAAAAAAAGCGGCTTCTCGCTTCTTCCTGCATAAGGCAGAGGGAACCAAGTGTTAATACATTACAAAGCCCACTTCCCCAACCCAATTTACGAGACACTGTATATGTAATTTATTACAGAACTCGACACTAACTTTTACTATCTACATATATGTATAAAATGTAATCGTATTTTGACGTCTTACAATGAGAGCTTAGATTAGTTAAAGCGCTTGAACGAATCAAAGAACTTTAGATTCAAACATTGTTATGTTCAAATTTTTATCAAATATACAAAATTATAGTTTATGATGTGCAAGCTATATTACCATAAAGTTTCATCTAAATCCGTTCAGTAAACCTTTTGTGTGAAAGTGGTAGGTGGTGATAGTAGGAAGTACGGCGTTCCGCCACTCAACACGTCTCGAATTTCGGCGAAACGTGGAGAATGGAATGTTTTGACAATAAGTTTTTGCCTGCATGTGCGAGAATATGCGGTATATTTTTTTAATAAATAACATAATCTTTTACTTTTCAGTGGCGGTACTCCACATGGACCGAAATTCTCTGCACATGTCTTGGAGCACTCCTGGGCTTGATATGTTCCGGGGGGTTGGTAACCGCTGTTCTAATCTACGGAGAATTAACGTCACTCTTCATTCTCCGTCACAACGCCAATGAACTGCCGCCTAAGGCCCTAATTTTACACTTATTTGGAGGAGGGAGGAAATTGTGAGTATCTTACAAAAATATACATAGGTATAATCTTAACTTTCTGGCTACAAGCTTGTCGGTTGTGGGTTTGATTCCCTCTCGGGCAGAAAGTTTCATTTCGTCACTCACTTTTACTCTGGTTTATCTCGACAGTTGGTCAGAAAGTCAATGAAAACATTAAAGATTTCTTTCCCTCGAATGTGAATCGAACCTTAAATCTGTCGTGCTTACATTAGCCTGCTTGTGTTCCTACGCCACGGCTGGAGTCACTTTATTTAGTCGTAATAGGAACCGAAAATATTTTAATCATAAACCATCGATTACAGTCATGCAAAAAAGCGAGACAATGTTCGAAGTTGTGTTCCGCCACTAAGCACGCCAAAATGTGCAACAAAATAGGCAACAGAGGAAAATAAAGATTATATATCTATTATTATTCACGTTTGCATTTTATATGTTTTATTTTCTTATTTTGGTTTGTTTAATAAATAGTAGGTACATTCCAAAAGATAATTACGGAAAATGTAATGTAAGAAAAATCAACAATAAAATTTAAGATTATGACACTCTTAGAACGACGAGAGGGGGTCAGGGGGCAGTCGTGATGCAGGAGCACAAGCGTGCGACGGTAAACTCGACTGGCTGTGGGTTCGACTCCCACTCGAAGAAATGAAATATTTAATATTTTCATTTCCTGGCTCTGGTAACTAGGCAAAGCGCGGCGTTGTTTTCCGCCACTCATCACGCAATGCTTCCAGAATTCGGCGGAAAGTAGGAAACGGAAGCGTCTCAATGGAATCGGAGTTCCAGGTTTCCTCTGAGTGGGTTCGCGAGAAAAACTTAATAAATTAAACAATTATTTTTAAATAGTTACGAAATTAAACAATATTTAATATTCGACAATTATCTAAAGTATATTACAAAGACAACTTCGACATATATGAGTAAAAAATGCGAAGCAAAAAATTAACCTTCTGTAACGTGCTTTTGTGCTGTAATAAAACGTTATTATAACACTTAGGAGTCAATGTTGATATCATGTCTAGAAATTAAGTATTTGGTTTTTGATTGACATTACTGAATTTTTAAAAACTTAAATTGATGTTAATAAAAAGAGAAAATATTTGAATCCGTCGTGGTGCACAGATAGAGTATCTGACTACAACCGCGACGTTTGGGGGTTCGATCTCCACTCGTAGAATGAATTATTTAGTATATATTAATTTTCTCGCTCTGGTCAAGAGTTCTGGTTGAGATTTATTTATTTATTTATTCTTTATTGCACACATTTTCAGAAATAAAAAATACATGTACAAAAGGCGAGCTTAACGCTAAAAAGCACTCCCTACCAGCCAAGCTTGTTGTGTGGGTGTGCTCGATCATTTAAATTAATAGATAAATGTGCAAACAAAAAAAATACAATACAATACGGTATACATAAAAAACAATATCTTACAATACACATACATATATAAACTATAATAAAATAAACTACAAAAATAGTAAATATATAATTAGAATATATATATAGAGATTATAAATATTTAATATGTACTGAGGCCGGTCATGGTGCAGTGGCACAGGGTGTGACTGTAAAAACCGACTGGTTGTGGGTTCGATCCCCACTCGATGAGATGAAATATTTACTTAAATTTATATTTCCATTTCTTCGCTCTGGTGTCGAGGCAAAGCGCGGCGTTGAGTTCTGCAGAAATTCGGCAGAAAGTGGGGAACGGAGTGTCTTAACACTAAGTTCCCTCTGCCTACCCTGCTGTGTGTTTAATTTTTAATATGTACCAGGGTGGAAGCGTCAGCGCTCCTTTTACGGGAACTACATATAGAGTAAAATATTTTAAACCCATACCTAAAGAAATTAATCAACAGTTTAGACGTAGGATTTTTTTTTCATTTCACGATGTTTATCCATACTGTATTTCGTGTGACGCAGTTACGCATAGATAGTTAGATACCAATAACTTAAACAAATACTACTACAAAAATACTACTAAGCGTTAAGCAACTTTGAACTTTGCCCCCAATACCCTCGACTCGATTTCGAATCAGGCGTATGCGGCGTTTTCCCTTTAATAGGTTTATGTCTGTGTGCGTCGTTCTTGACTTATAGCGTTTTATTTTACAACGATAATTTTATTATTTATTTTGTTTGAAAAAACAAAAATCACTTTTTTCATATTTGGGAAAAAAAATATTAATAGTATTAGGCTTTTATAGAGTAGTTAAAATTGTGATTTCATTTAAAGTGGTGCTGACAAAAACACTCTGTATATAAATATAATTACTATGAATTTACAAGAATAACTATCTATCTTTCAACATCATTGCCTCCAGAATCCAACGAAAAGTGGAAAACGTAAATGCCTTAATGGTAACGGAGTGTCTTAACAATAGGTGCCCATGTGCCCTTTGTCTACTATGCGGGATACAGCGTGAAACTAAAAAAAATAATAATAAGTGCAAGGAACACTAAAATAAAATACAATTAACTCTTAAAGGTTTTTTGCGTTTAAATAATTTTAACCATTTCAAGGTAAAAGTCACGACAACTTCATAACTTCTTTATTTTAGACTGATCCCTAAAAACAAACTAGATTTCATAATATAACGTTTATCCTTGTTACATATACTGTAGTATACAAGCATCTATACTAATATAGTAATGCTGTAAAGTTCGTTTTGTTTAACGCGCTAATCTCAAGAACTACCGGTTTGAATTGAAAAAATCTTTTTGGATCAGAGTCCATTTAGTGGGAGGCTATATGCTATATTAAATTGAATGTGTCATACTTCAACACACACACACACCTCTTAATTATTTCCCATTAAACTGCGGGGTTGAAGCAACAGGTGATATATTTTTATGTTCACGTTGTATAGCAGAGGGAACCTTGGAACCTAGTGATACTACGTTCCCATTAAGATACTTCCGTTCCCCACCTACCGCCAAATTCTTGAGGCATTGTGTGTTGAGAAGCGGAGCTGAACGCCGCACTTAGCCTCGTTAGAGCGAATAATTGAAAATATTATCTTCTCGAGTGAGAATTGAACCCACAACCTGTCGCGCTTACAGTCGCACGCCTGCTCGTGAGCCTGCACCACGACTGGCCTCAGTTATGTGGGTGGAAGTTAGTACAAAATATACGTTATACGTGTACCGTAGGCGGAAAGTACTTAGTGCTGAGACTCTCTCCATACACCGCAACTCGTCTTCATTTATCGAGTCGTAACTGCTTGTTGATTATGTTGTTCACAGCTTTCAAAAGACGCGTCTTTATAAAATGACGCTACTCTATTAGATCAGACATGACAATTAAGACATGTAACAAAAAAGAGACTGTCGTATAGCACAGGATCTAAATGTAACCGACGCGATGGTAAAGTTGTGAATTCAATTCCTGAATGTGGAAATGAATTATTTTCATTTTCTCGTACCGTGAAAGGAAGTTACTTAATAGTAGTTTCCGTCTGCCTACCCTCATATATACGGTATACAGTGTGAAACAGAAAAAATAACAAAAACCTTGTTGTTCCAGACACGATGGCAACAGATCTCTCCACATGGACGCTCTGGTCGAGGACTCTTTGTCGTACGCATATGCAAGTTTCACTATGATGTTGTGTCAGGTAGCAGCTGCTGCTGGAGCCGTGACCCTTGCTAATTGGGCGGGATCTAGGATGGTAAGTGTTGACAATTATATATATTTTGATTCCACCTATCTCCAAGAAACTTAACCCATCCTTGTCTCATTAAATCTCCATTCCATTAATCCATAGATTTTTTGGCTTCACACTTTATTCCTAGTGAGGGGTAGCCAGAGAGGACAGAGTGCCAAACGCTACGATATCTGTATACCTCTTTCGCGTTCTCCACTGTCATATATGTGATACTGTGTGTTCAAAGGTCCACCGTTTTGGTTTATTGGCCCTATATTGATAATAGTATTTAATTTATACGAGCTCCCACGGAATCGAAGGTCGATCGAGGTCGTATACAGGTCGCGGGATCGAAAATCTTAATCAGGACCATTTTGTAATCTATAATGATTGACATAAATAGAATAAGACGCTCAAAAAATATTCTCTACTTATCTTTCATTTTATTTATATTGAACTCAGAAAAGGCCGACGTAAAGCGGGAAAATAAAAGTACATAAAATGTATATAAACATTGCCTCGAGTGGGAATCTAAATCCTAATCTCTTTAGATCAAAATAAATTCTTAAATTTTTAAATGAATTCGTGTAGAGAGAACCCGGTGTTAAGGTACTCCGCTAAATTTTCGCCCGGTATTCGAATCATATATGTGCTATTTTTTTTCATTATTATTTATTAGCTTCACACTGTATTCCGCATATAGCGGGGTACATGGATCGAACCTCATGACATGACACTCCATTCTCCACTTTCCGCCGAATTTACGACGCATTGCCGGTTGAGGATCGGACGAACTCAACACCGCGCCTTGGTTACCAACACCAATTATGATCACTGTAAGGACATATTTACAAATTACAACACAAAGATAACTCAAGAAGGCTGTTTATTAAATAACGAAGTGCCTTATCTCTGGGTTCCGTCTGCCTACACTGCATAATGTAAGTCTATATTTATTATCAGTTTACAAACATCCATTATATATTAACTTAACTGGTTTTTTATCAATTTAACGCTTAAATTCAGTCTTTAAATTGAAAATTGGAAATTGTGTTGAATTAAACTTTTCATAGTTATTCATATCGCAACACCAGTAATTTTCAAAATGTACAAATTATGCTAAATATACATACATTTGGTTACTATGGTAAGAGCGTTAAGAAAGGTAGGGGGAGAGCTCGGTTGACCTTCGAAAACACAGTATCAATATACTGAAATAAAGTCACGTAAAAAGCATGAGGACCTCCCGGAGGACATGTATGAAGAGGTTGATGACAGTGGACGAGGCGAAAGAAGTATGTAGAGACCGTAGCGTTTGGCGCTCCGTTTTCTCCGACTACCCCACTAGGGTTAAAACGTGAAGTTAAATTAAGTTACAATAGTACTATTACCACGATTTTACCATTATTATCATGGTGATATTATCACCATCATTAATGGGCTATGACCCATAGAGCTCCTAGCTCTATGGGTCCTAGCCCTCTCCAATGCTTTGCTCTGTTCTTCCTTAGTCATAGCTACTGTTTTCTAATATTTAAAGCCTTGAGTCTTAAGCAGCCATAGCTTAAGTTTTTCAATCCAGCGTTCACCGTAAAATTTTCATTTAAGCAGAAGGTAAGGTATCCTTCTATTATATCTATGGTCGTTAAGTTCATAGATATAACTCGTGTCCCTATAAATATTTAATTACTTAAATATTGGGGATTTACGAACTGTGTGATCTGATAATAAATATAATTAAAGTCTTTTTGATTGAGGACTTTTTTTTTTCATTTCAATGCATTTAAATTTCAGATAACAAGATTAAGATGGAAGCTTCTAAGATCAGTATTGAGTCAAGAAACAGCGTTTTTCGATACAAATACTACAATGAACTTTGCATCTGCAC
>DWMY01001748.1:0-13638 GCA_018249775.1 Heliconius hecalesia formosus
CTACAGTGATGTCTAATTTTTATTTTTGTGATTCCTATAGAAATATATTTTTTTATTGCAAAAACGGAGTAGTTTTTTGTATTAAAATAATATATTTTGAAAACGAATCGCCTTATTAATCTAAGTTGTAATAACTTAGATTAATAAGGCGAGAAATATAAAAAAAAAATAAAGAGAAATATATATTTAATTTTTTTCTAATTCAACTATATGATATTAAAATTGTATTTATATATTTTTTTGAGTTACTTGAAAGTATAATAAAATCAATGAATATAAATAAAGATAAATAAGAATATTATAATTGTCATACATATTAGTCTCCCAAGTCTATATGAGCTTACTAATATCATTAAAAATGATGTACGTTCTATGAGTAATTATGACAAACAAAAAAAAATTAAGAAATAAGTCAATATATAAATGAAAAATCTTTATATTATACATAATAAAAGACACTAACTAAACTAACCATTTTTTAAATGTTTTAAATGTGATAATTTAAATTTACAATAAAAAGATGTTATAAAATCTTACATCAATATAAATCTTTAAACATTGAAACCCGAGTGCAGCACTCGCCGGCTCGTGGCGCGCCCGCGGGCAGCTGTCACTTAATAATTTAATTGTGCATTTCCCTCCCTTTTTCACAGCTCTTTCGGCGGGAAACTCCGCCGGCCATTATGATTCAGAGTAAAAAATAAAAATGCGTTCGCGATATTGTGAAGGTACTTTTTGTAAGTTTTATGAATAATTAATATAATATTAAACTATGTTTGTCGTCGTAAAATTCAGTAGTTTTAGTCAAATAACGTAAACGTAAACGTATGGATATTATAAGCTCACTTTTCCAAAATGTACTTGTTAAACAAAAAAATATAATAAATTTTTTACATCGATAAAATTTTTAGAAGAACATTTACTTAACAAATTTAAAAGGCAATCGTAGTTTTTGAATACCGTGCTGTAAAACGATTTTTATTAATAAATTGTAGTTAAAATAATAACTTTAAATAGCTTTATAATGGGTATAACTTTTTGATAAAGATTGAATCTGAACTAAATTACATTTGCACATTTTTGATAAAATAGCAATATTCATTTTACACAATATCTTGTATATGTTTACCAAACTTATAAGAAAATATTTTAAGCATAAAAAAATATTTTTTCCTTAACAAACAAAATATACAGTAATATAAAACAGTGAACACTACAAACGATAAATTATATACTAACATGTAATGCATACACATTATACCCTAAATATTAAAAAAAAAGGAAAGCAACATACCTGTACGTCAAAAAACACAGATAATAGATACCAAAGCTCCAAACGTCACGTCCGTTGTAAAGACGAGTGCACACTGAAGGAAAATTAGCGTGATAGCGAAAACCGCCCAGCTGGGTGGGCGGGGCGTGCGCTGGGCGGGGCGGGAGCAGCAAATCGGATTCCCTCGCATACTTCTTTTCTTGTCTAGTCAAGAAGCAGAGTGGTCAACGGGATTAACGAGGAGGCCGTCTTTAAGTTATCGTGATCATAGTAAGCCTCGTTCGTGGATAAATGGCTGATTTTTGCTACTATAATGTTTTGAGTAAATCTTTTTTTATTCAATATTTAGTTAGATTTTTAAGTCCAATATAAGCTGTGGATGTTTTGATTCAATGATGAACATACAAAATTACTTTATACTATAAATATTTACTTAAGATTAGAAAATTTTCACTTTAGTTAATGGTGTTTCTGCTTTGTTAATTATAATATCTTACATGAATATTTTTTCATTTGTTACAATTGAATTAGATTTAGCAGGATGTTTATTGCTATATATATACATTTTCTAAGATTAAGATCATAAAAATTGTTTAGTTTACTAATTTAAATATAATATGATAAATCACGAAGATAAAATGTAGATACAAATATAAATAAAAAGCTGAAATTGGAGTCTTTGAGTTCTTAAAGAACAAGCAAATATTAAAAATGGATATTATTAATACATATTATTTCTAAAATATTTACCAGCAGAGATACGATGAAACTAAAATTTAAGTTATTTTTAGGCCCGGAGGTCCTCTTATGGGCTTCTTTCTTATATTTAATGAAATTGAACTATAAATTGTTTTATGTATTTATTAATATATGCTACATTAATATCGTTGTAGATCATACACATATCTTATTTAATTATTTTGAAAGTTAAAGAAAAGAATTGCAATTTAAATTATTCTCTAAAAGACTGTTTCTTTGAATCAAAAATATCTGTGAGAAAAATATTTACAATTTTTACTGATTTTTTACAGAATGTTCAGTGTATCTATATCTAAATCCATACCAATCTCTATAAAACGAAAAACAAAAATACTAGTTCGTCTTAATTTATCAGTAAGTACCTACCGTACCTAATATTTTCCATGATAAATATTTTAAGCATTATATCTTTTATTCTTCTATTAGTTTAATTAATTACCTATATGGATAGATTTTGAACTTACTTTATTTCATGTAATACTCTCTCCGTTATTATTATATCACTTCTTCATTTTTTTCTCTGTACCTAAAAGGCACTCTTTATGTGTATGTAAAGCATATTTTTTTAACTTCCGTATACAGCAGGGTAGGCTAAGGAAACCTGGTGTTAAGACACTCCATTTCCATTGAAATACTACTTACCTTTCCGCCGATTTCTCGGGCATTGCGTATTGAGTGGCGTAACTGAACGCCTCGAAATGCCTAATTGCCAGAGCGAGTAAAGAAAATGGAACCCACAATCTGCCGCATTCCTGTGCAACGTATAAATTCACTGGCTTCAATGTATAAATACTACAAACAAATAAAAATAAATCAAAATTCCTACAATTGCGTACATAAAAATATCTAATTCGAACTATTTTTAGGGGTCCGCACCTTTTAAGGAAAAAAGGAATCCTTATAAGATCACTTTGTTGTTCGTCTGTCTGTCAGTATCTCAAGAGACTTTAACTCAGGAACGCTTGGAGATAACGAGTTGAAATTCAAACCATTATTCAGATCTAGGGCCCTATAATTTCCTGAAAAAAAGTATTTCTACATTTACGTAAAAAAAAAGATATGGCCGTTTATATAGCAAAACGCGCATTTCTGTACTATAAACGAAATCTAAAATTACCTAATAGAGTACTCCGATTGACGTAGAATTATGAAATTTGGCACCTAGCATCTACAGATAGTACGTGTTCAGGAAAAAAATAGGACTTAACCACAAATGTATAGTTCATATTTGTGGTTAAGTCCTAAAAAATAAAAGCCTTAAAAGAGGGGGCAAAATTTGGTATTAAAGCCGCTAGTTCAAGTCAGGTATAAGATGAAAGGGCTCTGGCTAAGCTAAGCTTGAATTGCAGAAAAAGCTCGGGACGAGGAGGACTTGCACTTGTTTTTTTATGCTTTACATTAATTGCGTTTGTTACAACCTTGATAGTTTATTTCTTCTAACATATAATTGAGATTTAAAATTATAGAATTCATAATAAATAAATATTTAAAATATATTTTTGCTTAACTGAAAATTGAAAAATTCAGAGTTACCCATGTTGCGCTTACTGATAAATGATCAATGAAAATACGTAAGCCCTAAGAACATTATATCTCGTCTCTGTTATGGTTTTAATAAATCTAAAATTATATTGTATTAAGTAAATAACACAGTAGATATTATTTTTTTATTTCTTAAAAGAATATGTGATATTTATGGAACTCTCTGATATTATATAAAGGGGCTAATATAATGTAACAAATTAGAAATTAGAAAAATAAAAAACAAAATGGGGACGCAGTGCCATCTATTGTCCCATAATAGATATTATATTAATAGAATGGACGAAGCACCGTTGTGTTACGTCATTCCACAGTTCCAGTTCCATGCCCTAAATTAGCGGCGCGCTTAATCAATACTAGCTAAAGCTAAAGACAAGCCAGAGGGCGACACTAGTAGTCAACTTACATACTACAATTACTTTAATTAAATAAAATATTGTAATTAATTTAATAAAACTATTAATTTTCTATAAATATTGAATTTAAAATAAATTCTCGAGATTTTGTGAGATTTCCAATTATATAATAATAATACGTGTGTCTATTGACTTGTTGGGTTAGCGTCGGTCTATACACCGCCATCTTACGTTTGTGTTGACAACTCCAAGTGAATTTAGTGCAGTAATTTTGTGATGTAGGCAAGATATTGAAATCATAGTACTTGAAGTCTAATTGGTAAGTTGTTCATGAAATAAACACTGTATTTGTGTAGCGCAAAATTCGAATATAATCAAGTTCGTGAATCAAAAGTATTTTTAAAAGTTTTCACTATGTCATGTCAGAATGCAAAGTAACAAACAATCACATCTACGATCGATTCTGACTATTTTGACAGTAAATGTTTATATAAATAAAATATTCTGTTTTCATAATAGAACATATCTTTATTACAGCAGATCGTGATTTCAAGAAATGAGCTAATATATTACTAAAATGTCTGAGGTAATAAAGCAAGTGAAAGTGGACAACTGGGGAATTTATTTCCTCCAGAGATTAAAACATTTTTTCAACCGCACGGATTATTGTGATCTGACTCTTCAATTTCAAGATAATGCCCAATTAAAAGTTCATAGACTTGTTCTAAGTGCCTGCACAGAATACTTTGAATTATTAGAAAGAACATGCGAAATGTACGAAGATTGTTTGGTTATGCCGGACGACCTACAAGCCGACGTAGTAGTTCCAATCATAAACTTTATGTACACAGGTCAGCTTGAATTTAAAATAGATCTATTAGAAAAATTATATCAAACCTCTTTAATAATGAATATGCCAGTGCTAACCAAGTTACTCTCTTCCCATCGCAACCAACCAATAATTGCAAGAAGTCCAGCACCAGCATATTATGGAAAAAGATATGTGAAACAACCTAAATCAACTCCTCCTACCAACTCGTCTAACAAGCGGGTCTTCTCAAGTGCGTTTAGTAATGCAGATACACCAAAAGCTAAAAAGGTAATATCACTCAATAAAAGTGACATAAGTTTTAGAAATGGCTCTCAAGACATAAGCGCATCACATTTACAACTTTCTGGCTTTTCTGAAAAAAAAAATCAATCAACAAAAGGTGCTCGCCCTTCCAGATATGAATTACCTGAAGAGTTAGAAGAAGAAAATATTTTTGATAATTCATTCACAAGCATCTCTTACACTTCGAAACCTTTAATGGTTCATCCAGAATCGACAAAGCAATATGGCTCAAAAAGAATTAGCTTATTTGAGGAAGGTACAAGTTCAAGCAGATTTATGCATATTTCTTCTAACAATGATATTGTTGAATGCAAGAAGATTTCAGTAAATGAAAGCATGTTTTTAGATGAGTCATCTGATATGATAGTAGAAGAGAATGACATTTTCCAACAGTCACCACAAAATAAGGAGGAACAAAAAGATGCCAATCAACTATTTGATCAAATAATTGAAAATGATCTCTCCAACATAACTATAGAAACTAAAAACAAGCAAAGTGGGAACTTGGATCACGCAAAAATCATTAGTGAAGTACTCAAGAAATATCCCCATTTAGTAAAGAGTAATAAACAAATAAAATTAAAAATATTAAATACTACTGCTACAAAAGATACCAAAAGTAAAAAAATAAATCGAGTTAATAACATAAATAATGAAGAAGATAGGTCGAAAAACAAAACTGACCCTAGAGACTTCACATATGAAACAGATGTAATTGATTCTAAAGAAGCAGCTCGTCTTATAGCATTGGGGGCAGAAAATATTAAAGGCCCTTGGATTTGCTTAATCTGTGGAACACCTGGTAAAGCTTTGCACTTTACAACATATTACAATTTCCGTAAGCATCTTGTAGAAGTACACCACGAGAAGCCAGTGCCTAATATATGTGAATACTGTGGACTGAAATCACTTAAAAGAAATTATTTAGTGCACCATCAATTGACAAAGCATGGAATTGAACCACCATCACACTATAATTTCCCAAAATGCAATTATTGTGACTATGTGGCCCTTAATGAAGCACTGTTTGTTAAACACAAAATGACTCACTCGGATTTGACCAATTTCAAACGAAATATATGTAATGTAGAGTATGCCGTCTCTGTGATAAATTCACAGAAAACAAACAACAAAGTGTCTAATTTTGATAGAAAGAAAAATTTAATTTGCATGTATTGCTTTAGAGTCTTTCTACGTCAAAAGAATTTATATGCTCATTTAAAAACAAATCATAAAGAAGCTGCTAAAACTGATGGTCTCATATATGACTCTGATGATGAACCCCAAGAAGAAGAGGAAAAGGTAACATTTAAACAGAATACTGAAATAAAAGTAGAAGTTCCAATTACCTATGAGTGTGATGATGTACAATATCAACTTGAGAGAAGACCTGATGGGAACATTCATTTTGTTCCAAAGAAATCTTGTGTAGTAATGCCTAAACATAAAATATTAAATTCTGGTTTTGTCTCTCAGCAACAAGTATTACCTTCTATAAATAAAACACCACAAAAAGCGAAAAACCTAAATAATCCTATTAAAAGAAATGAATATTTACAAGAAATATGCTTATCACCAAGTACTAATATTAAGCAAGAGGAAATTGTTGTTATTGACAATAATGAATACATTGTCAGAGATTTTCAGTTGTATCCAAAGAATCCTGCTGGAGACAAGGAAGAAACGATAGGAACAATCATACCTACAACATCAATGGAATTTCATAACATACAAACCCAAACACCTGAAACAAAAATGTTTATCAAAAAATCTACTAATCTGAATCAACCATTGCAAATTGTTGTATCTAATGAAGAAGAGTATAAAACCTTAATTGGTTCCAATCAATCTGTAATATTTAATGAAACAGAAACAGGGAAAACATTGACAGTATTAGCAGCTTCAGATTCTAATACTATGGAAACTAGTGCTATTGACTTAAACAACACACAAACAAATGACATGATGATCATTCCAGATGACTTTCCTATTAATGTTTCTGAAGCTGTTGCAGCTGATAATCCAAACATAGTTGTAGTGTACAGTCACCCAGTTGAAGATCCAAACAAGCAATACCAACTTATAGCAACACAAGAAGTGGGAGTGGAATTTGTTCAGTCGTCAGAAATACTGACACAATCGTTTGAAACAGTAACAACATGTACTTCAGTTGCGTCTACACATATCACTGGAGAACCTTGGCCAGCTAATGTACAGGCAACTATCAACAAGTTACCTATAACATCAGTTGCAGACTTGCAAGCAATGACTGTTGCACAGTCAGTGACAGTGCCCTGTGATAACAATGTAAATGAATATCCTGAAGTCACTTTAGCATCAACAATGCAAGAACCACTGGGGAACAAAATAATTGATGCACAAGATATTCAAAATCAATACCAAGAGTCTAATAATATAACTAGTATGGACCAGGTTAATACCGAAACTGTCAGTGATCAAAATTCTATAATAGCAGTAGAACAAACAACTACTCCTAATATTATACAACAAGAAACAATTGTTGAGCCTCAAATTCATTCTTTACCTATTGACAATATTACTCCAAATACTGTCATGAATGATTTAATTCAACAATTTACAGCAGAACAGCAGTCATCCATTTCTAATCCCAACCCTGTGGTTGAGGTAGCTCAAGAAGTACCCAGTTCGGAAGATGCCATGATGTCTGAAGTTAATTCAGTACCAAACATGCATCAAAGTGTTATTGTGAATAATGATATTCAATCTATAGAAAATATAGAAAATGCAAATGTTGCCATGGTACCTTCAAGCTCTGATACATGCTCAATAAATCAAATTGTAGCTTCAAGTTCTAATGAACAAATTGAACCTGAAGTAAATGCCAGTCCAGAGATTCTAGAGGTAATACATAAAGTAAATGACATTCAAAGTATAGAAAATTCAGAAATACCACTGCATGATGAAAATGAAGTAGCTGAAACTATTGAAAATATAGCTAAAGTTATTGGTATTGATCCTAATACACTTGACAAGGGAGTCTCATTAGAAGTGCCCCAAATTTCTGTCAATCATACACAAAATATAATAGATAATGAAGATGTCACATTAAAGAAGGTAGCAAATGAGCAGATACAATCTCTCACATCTGAATGGTCTGATGACAGTGATGTACCGGAAAGCGTTCCGAGTAATTCTGAAAATGTAAATGCAGAACTTACTGGCAATCATATTGAAAAGGCAGTGGAACTTGAAGAATCAATAGAAAATATTCAACAAGAGGTAGAAAGTCATGTGCCGGCAGACATTGTAGAAAATACTGAAAGTGTAAATGTTAGTGCAAATGACCTGCCAGACCAGCCAAGTGGTGTGAAAACAACTGGAACTGTTATTGTTCCCAATGAGAAAATTTCATCTCTCCTCAATGATTGGGATGATAATGACTCACAAGAAGAGGATGTGACAATTGAGCCGAGCAAAAGTGAGAAACCCACACCAACTGTCCAAAACTTTGAGGTTGAGGTAGTTAAAACTGAAGTAAATGATGATTTAAGTAAAAACGATAAAATAAAGAGCTTAGTTAGTGACTGGGACGAAGAGGAAGATGAAAATAAGGACTGAGTTATTGAATTAGGATTTTTTGTCAACAAAATCATAGAAATCAATATTGGTATAGATATATGGTATCAATGAGTTGAATTAGATTATTATAATTTTTCATGTTTATTTATAAATAGCTGAAAAAAATATTTTCTTTATTTTTATTATACTCCATGTATCTAAACATTTGTTATTGAATTTACTGTAATAGTAGTTCTTGCTTTCTAAGTAGCATAAAATTTATAGCTATTGCACATTACTTAGGATTTATTTTTTTTAAATAACTAAATGCAGCAATTAAATTGTAATTATGGTAAAATAATATACAAATGTATAATATATATAATTTTAGCGTTTACTTAATTTCTTTATTTCAGTTTCAGTAGTAATTGAAAGGTGACATAAGATTATTTTAGTAAATCTGAAATTTAGGAGAGGAAAAGGAAATTTACAATACGATAAATTGTATGTCAGTCCTTAGGCAGATATAAGAAGTAGATAAATATTATCTTTTGTTCCATTTCATTTAAATTAATGCTATTGTTGTAAATAAATAAAATTGGAATAAAGTAATCGTAAATAAGAAAAACATTTATTTTTAATTAGACCATGTGATTTTTTCCTTTGAAACATTGAGCTACTGACTGTGTAATGTATAGGAAATAATAAAGTAACATAAATAAATAAGACTTTTATTCATTTTAAAAAAATCTTTTCATGCATGTTGAACCTTTTTAAAAAAAAATGATATACCACCATTGCATTTTTTCCTTATTATTACTTTTAGTTTTAATGATATTTGTAGTAATATTAACAATAGGCTCTTGCAGCGCAGTATGACAGTATCTGACCGTAAATTCTATGGTTGTGAGTTCAGTTCTGATCAGAAGAAATAATCATATTTTTGTTTATAATTTTTTTAAAACACTTAAAAAATATTTTAAGAAACATTTACTTTACAATTCTATCCACATCTTTTAGTTTAAACCAATTGGCATGTTCATTCAACTTGTTAAACTAATAAATAAAATATATTGTAATACAAAATAAATTTAAGCTAAAGATATTATGGATAATAATAAAGGCATTACACTAAATCCAGTGCATGAAAACAACATTTAAGTATAAAAATATTATTTATTATTGTATTTTTATGTACTACTAGCCAATTAATAGAAATTTCTTTTTAGGTGCACATACCATTTTCTAAGAACATATTTATTGTTAAAGAATCACAAATACTTCAAGTATTTACAATTTAAATGCTATATCATTATTTAATTTTACATAAGAACTCACAGAAAAATTATGAAACAATTCAATATTTTAATATATAATAATATAAATAAAATCTAATTTTATAGAGGCTGTTATAGTGAAATTCAGCTTGTTTAGTGAACAATGGATTTATCCAATGCTTATTATCACAGTTTCTTACAAAAAAACAAAATACTTAGTAACAAAGAAATACATTCAAGATTTGTTGCAAATAAATATATTAATATTTAATTCTCTAAGAGGATAGAATATTTTGATGCAGAAAAAAAAATACCTAAAGATTTCAGAAAGAAATAATATGTTTGAGGCAATAATCTATATATTTGAGTAGTGACTTTTATTAACAGTACAGTTTTTGATGGAAGCTGTTTATATGCTTGCCATATTATGTTAATAAGGTCTAACTTTCTAATTTTTGTATAGTAAGGTTATGGTTTTAAAGCCATATTTAATTTAATGTGAACTATATAAATTTAGGCATTCTACATCATATAAATATCTGATCTAAGGACAAGCTTTTTTAAAGTGTAAGGTTTAGAAGAGAATTTTATTAAACAATATTATATGTACATTATAAATTACAATATTTACATTCTAAATTAAGCAATCTTCAATATTTTTAATCATTAGATATAGAAACTAAGACATATTTGACCATATAGGCAAGAAACACAAAACCAATCAACACAAAAAGGTTTGTCAGTATATAGTACATGTTGGACTGCTGTTCAGTTGTCACTTCACTATCACTATTTACATTTGTGTTTTCAGTTTGAAGAATCGCCTCCTGTCTTTCCTTTAGCAGTTTCTCAATTTCTTCCACATATTCCGGAAATAATTCACAAAACATCTTGTTTTTAAGATTTATTTCAAGGGATTCTGCTGCCAAGCATCGTTTCTGATAGTCAGATGTGACAATGGAACCCAATGTTGGAGTCTTCTCTAGCATAAAGCTTAGTAGGCCCGTCAATATAGTAGAAATAGACCACGCTGGATTCCATGTATCTGGATGAAAATCGGTAATGCTAAGGCACAATTTCGTGTTTGTCTTGAAACGTCCATTTGGCGTTATCATATAGATCGATGGTGGTTTGAACGGAAACTCTCTGGGAAATATAATTTTACCGTGATAATATCCACCTTCATATGGACTCTTCTCAGGGCCTTTGACAACGTAATGCCATTCTAGAATATTGGATGGGACTGGTTCTGCAGTAACATAAGGCACAGGATCATTTTTCAATCGAAGATAGTCCTGTTTTAGCCTACTGGTAGCGCCTGTTACCTTAGTTTTTGCCATTGTTTGCAAAACAGAAAAACATGAAAGGTGTAAAAATTCCAAACACTATACTTTTTCAAAACTATTTATACAAATTTATTTAAGTTACTGTCACGGCGTGAATAAATCAATATTTTTTTCTATGGAAAAAGTGTGTAATTTCCGCGACTAATCGAAGTAATCCAAATGAAAATAGGATACGTCACTGCACAAAGTTACTTAAATGTCAATTCCTAATAATTGTGAATTGTCAAAAATCAAATTCGTTTCAATAGCTCACTCTCACTGGTGTTGCTCACTCTTACTGGTGTTGCCTCATTGGACTCGGATCGTTATTGTTTTCTGGCTAATTATAGTGCCTTTCTTACTGATCTAATACACGAAAAACTTATTTAATTTTAACTTAAAACGACAATTCAGTATCCTATGCAAAATTTTTTTTTTCTAGAAAACATCAATTTGAACTATTACGTTCTCGACCACGCTTTGGTTCTTCAACTTTATAATATTAATATAAATAGTAGTTAAATATAAATAAAGTCTACATCGCATTTATATGATTACAACCAATCATCTTGTAAGTTGAGGCCGGTCGTGGCGCAGCGGCACGAGGTGTGACTGCAAAACCGACTGGTTGTGGGTTCGATCCCCACTCGAGGAGATTGAAATATTTACTTAAATTTATATTTCCACTTCTTCGCTCTGGTGTCGAGGTTAAGCGCAGCGTTGAGTTCTGCCACTCAACACGCAATGCCTCCAGAATTCGGCAGAAAGTGGGGAACGGAGTGTCTTAACACAAGGTTCCCTCTGCCTACCCTGCTGTGTGCGGGATACAGCGTGAAGCTAATTTATTTATTTTTTTATCTTGTAAGTTTTAACGTTAGAGATTTATCACTACCACAACTACATATAAAGTGAGCATAGGCGTATCTCGAGATATTTTCTGGTGGGGCCTGGACTTTAGCTTTTAACTTATATGTTCGTGTTAACGTAATTTTATTTATATTTCAGGACAATATTTTGTAAAAAAATCTGGGGGAAGCACAGCCCACATAGCCCCTCCTATTCCTACGCCTATGAAGATGTGGAAAAAATCATCTATAGCGGCCCTAAATTAGATAGAACCTAATATTTCGTTTCGTTAAATAATAAAATAAATATTTCCCTTTATATTATTATTTATTTACTTTAAAATTTTATTTTAAAACTAATAACAAAGGAGCTTAAGACATTTTTTGAAATATTTTTATAAAAAGATATTCCTCAAATTTACCGAGGCTGAGAGGAATCCGTTTTTTTTTTTGGAAAAGACAAGGCTAACGGGCGTTCGGGTCACCTGATGATAATTATCACCAGTTTTTCGAATTTAATGTTGTTGACCTGGACTGGTCTTAACAGCGTCACCGGGCGAGGCGAGGCGAGAGTAGCTCGCCTCTGAAGAAAAATTACGAGCTTTAATGGGCGGTCGTGAAGTGATGCCGATCACAGGGGAATGCCCCGTGTACGCTAATCAGGGGGAATTTCGACCGTTGGGCCCCGTCGCCGTGCCGTGAGATAGGACTGGCCTCTTACGGCGGCGGAGAGAGTGTCGTGAGACTGAAGAGTAAATCCTGCTTATATATTGGGCATAGGGTCGGGATCCAGAAGGACGCTACGAGGGCATCGAAGAAGCGGGTGTGGGTGAGGGAGGAGCTTCGACAATGAGAAGGTGGGAGTATAAATCTGCACGCTCGTAGTAGTGCTTGGCTAGGCTTTTGCAGAATTCCTTGATCGATTCTAATTCGAAATCTTTGTATAGGTCCACGTTGCGTACGTACTATGGGTATCCGAATGCCATTCGGGGGAATTTGTTTTGGACCCTCTGAAAGAGATCTATCTGGGTGTGTACGAACACGACCCAAGCATAGGTCATAATGGGATGGATGCAAATTTTGTACAATGTCAGCTTGTTTCGAAGCCCCTGATTGATACAATTCTAGTGCTTTTATTGTCTTATTCACCTACATCGCAATACCCCTCTTTTACACGAGTTCTCTAACAATATAATCATTTTGTCCCTTTTAAAGGCATTTTACCCAAAATTAACGAATTCAAATTCAAAATATTCTTTATTCAAATAAACTCGTATAAGCACTTTTGAATCGTCAAATGAACATGTAAACAAAAAAAACCACCGGTTCGGAAGGCAGTTCTGCTGAGAAGAGCCGGCAAGAAACTCAACAGTTGCTCTTTTCAAAGTCAGTGGTATTATTACATTATCTGGCAGCTATCCTGCATCACATTCAATAGACATTAATTCCATACATGTTTATCATCTAAATATTCTTGAATAGTGTAATAAGCTTTACTTGTTAGTATTTTTTTTAAAGTTACTTTAAATTGTGGTAGTGGCAAACTTAGAATACACTGCGGAAGTTTATTATATACACGTATACTCAGACCCATAAAAGATTTTTTA
>DWMY01001749.1:0-13636 GCA_018249775.1 Heliconius hecalesia formosus
ACCCACCTTACAGGCAGGCAACGCACCTGTAGCTCCTCTGGTGTTGCACGGGGTCGTGGGCGGCGGTGATCACTTACCATCAGGTGACCCGCACGCTCGTTTGCCTTGTCTTTTCCATAAAAAAAAAAAAGTTTTCTGTTGTTTGTGTCATTTGTTTAAGTGTGTTTTTTTAAACAATTGGAACATCTTTATTGGAACTACGAAAATGCGGGTTACATTAAGGTTTAAATAATTTTCACATTAGTAATCTTAAGTGTTTTGCAAACATAGGTACATTACATGAATAATTCAGTAGTTAAAGCGAGCGAAGCCGCGAGGGGGTCGCTAGTTTATTATATATTTCATTTGGTTATTTATTCGCTACAAAACAATAGCGGTAAATAATTGCACGTAGTGGTAGTGTTACAAATGTTTTAGTGTTTACAAATGTTTTAGTGTTTACAAATGTTTTTTTTTCAAACAATAGAAATAATTGTGTAATATCCTTACAATATCTTTAAAAAATTAAACTATCTGCAAATAATGTCTACTAATTACCAAAATATATGTATTAATAATCTATTAGTATATCTAGCCCTCTAGATATGCCTGGATAATTTAATACCCATTTCGAAATTTTTATGAATTAAGTCGTAAGTTTCGTAGACTTTTCACTGCAAAAATCTCACTTTACACAATATTGGCATTAAGCGTTTATACCTTACCCGCCTACCATAAACTTGAATATAAATCCTTTATATATAAATGTATGCCCGCTAAAATAAATGTTTACAATCAAGTTATGAGTAACATGTATAAACAACTAAGAGGCGCGGGTTCAAATTAGGCTACGTTAAAATTTTTGTACAGTTTCTAAATAAATAATGAATAAATTGTTGTCATTTGCAGAATATCGAGTTGCTGAGTCGTAGCGACGGCGAAATAGACGCGGGCGTGCCAACCGCGCCCGACGCCGGCGCCGACCACACTGACGCCGGCGGCGACGCGGCCGCGCAGCTGCGCGCGCTCGTGGCCGACGTGGACGCGCTCAAGGCCGAGCGCGACGCGCTCGAGGACGAGCTCAAGAGCGCCACCGTGGACCTGCGCGAGCGCTTCCTGACCGCGCTGGCCGCCGACGGCGCCGTGGACGAGCCCGCGCTGTCGGCCGCCGCACTGGGCGCCGCGCTGGCGCCGCTGCAGCGCCGCGCCGCCGCCTCGCTGGCGCGCCAGGAGGCGCTGGCGGAGGCGCTGCGGCGCGCGCACGGCGCCCTCACAGCGGCGCGCGGCGGCGCCTCAGGCCGCGACGAGGCGCTCGGCCGCCTGTGCGCCGCCTACGACGCCTACCAGGACCTCACCGGCAACTTGCGGGAGGGCGTCAAGTTCTACAACGACCTCACGCAGCTGCTCGTTGCCTTCCAAAACAAGGTTTCGGACTTTTGCTTCGCGCGCAAGACCGAGAAGGACGAGCTGCTGAAGGACCTCACGCAGGAGGCGTCGCGCGCACCCCCGCGTCCAGCGCCCGCGCCTCCCCAGCACCACGTCGCCGCCGCCACCGAGGTGCCTCATACGTTCACATCGTTATTAAATAACCTTGCACAATACTTCAATACTCATTGTATTCATTACTTTTGCTAGCCCACTGTGGTCTCGAAGAAGGACCCCCCGCCGCGTCCGCCGCCGCCGACCCCCTCCGCTGCCCCCGCCCCCGCGCCCGCCGCCGCGCTGCCCTACCCCTCGCAACCACAAGGTATTTCCCATGTTGAATAACTATTTCATACAAAAAAATTATGAAAGAAACAAATGATATAGCAGATGTATAAACATCATAACAACTGATTCGTCTATATTTCCAGGTATGCCGCTACCCTACGGCGCCCCGGCGGCGCCCTACCCGGTGTACGCGCCGGCGCCCATGCCCGCGCTGTACAACCCCTACGCCACGCTGCCCTACCCGCATCACGCGCGCGCGCCGCACGTGCCCTACCAGCCCTACCAGTACGCGCCGCCGCCCGCCGGCTACCCGCAGCCGCCCCCCGCCGGGTACAGCCCGTACCACCAGCCGCCGCAGTAGACCACCACCACCAGCACCTACACCACACTGACCTGTCGCCTCTCACTACTAAATGGATGTTGCCGTTGCCTAAGAGCGCGCGGCGAACAGGTTCGGCGTAATATATGAGATAAGGTCTTCGATCAACTATCCACTGGATTATAGGTTGCATACATACATGGCTCAAAAAAATTGTAAGAAACAATAATTTCTTGAGCACTAGAAGTACACAATATTACTACACACAGACTCATGGCAAAAATAATTTAAAAAATCAACCTTATTACAGATAGTTAAGGTATACTTTCGACTAACGCGGGATGCTCGTAAACTTTTATGCCGTACGCAGTGGACACGAAAAGGTCAACTGTACTCTTATGAAAATGAAAAAACGCTTAAAATGGCAATAGCAATACTTTTTCAATAGTCCAGACCAACCAATGTTCGATGAGATTGTTGGTAGTGTTGTGGCAAATATTGGCCAAACGACGGAATATTTGTATTTAATTGTTTAATAATGATTTTTAAGTAATATAAAACTGAATCTGTGCTACTGAAACATATATGTACTGAAAAAAGACTCCTGAAACCTTACAGTTTCGGTGGTTGGATGATACTAGAAACAAATAAGAACACAATGCTTTTAGTACTTCTCGGTCCGTGTTTTAGACTATAATCCTTAATCTATGTTTAGTTGATCGAAGGACAAGGAGTTCATTGAAGTTTTTGATAATATGTTTATGGGCATTTGTCAGGACGCTAATATAATTATTTTTTGAATTTCTCACTTTAATATCTAGTTTGTTCACATACACATTGTGAGCACAACAAAAACATAAAATCTTAAAGTAAATTGCTTACACAAATCCCCATAAAAAAAGTTACAAGGCTTAACATCGCACGATCTAGGGCATTCCTGGTTACCATGTAAAAAAGCATTTTTTTATTTAATATATATTTGCCAAGTTTATGCAGTTCTGTCAGTGTCATTGTCATCAAACACACCCCGAGTTGCTGTAGCATAGGTGGGGCAGTGTAGTGTTTGTGAGTAGTATTAATATGACTTGTATTATTTAAACTTGTTTATTGTATTTGTTTGTAGCTAAATATAAAGGTACTAACTAGTGAGCACGAGGACCGCGCAGTGCGTTGTGAGATTAGACAAGGATGTTGGTTATCAAGGAATTTACTAATTGTTGTAGCGATAAGGTTAAAAATTATTGGGAAATTAACTATTTTGTTAAGTTTATATCAGAGAGAATATGTATAATGAGAATATATGTATGTATGTATGTATACAACATACCGTAAACACCAAATGCATAGTTCAAGTTCTTCTTACACAGTCAACGAACCCACCAACATTCTTCTTCGTTATTTAATCAAGAACTACGTGGAGAAACTTAGCAATAATATTAATCCAAAAATAAAATGACAGAGGCTGGTGCATGCAGGTGATTAAGTGTTACGGTTCTAAAGTATACATAACGTAAATAATTTCTATAGTATTTAAATTATAAAAATGAATTATAATCTCCAAATTATGCTAATTTTAATAAATAAACTAATTATAATTATTTTTCATATAAAGACTTTTATTTACCAATAAATTTGTAATTCACAAATTTACGCCTTTATTTCGGCTCTTTTATTATAATAGCTTCATCATTCTGAAACATGGCATTTGTGGGCGCGTAGGAGGATTTTGAAAAAGGAATTAAATAAAATACTTAGTGACTGATCAGCGTGCAGTCTAACGATATATTGAAATTATAAAATGAATTAAAACGTCCGTCACATATGACACATAACGAGTATGTATATTATATAAAAATATAGCACGCCTGTTATAAAAAAATAGCAATACATTAAGAGGCTTTGTTACTTAACTAACTTATTACTAAACACTTACATTAAAAACTATTACTAAAAGTGCTTCAACAGCAGTTATACGTAGATCGAACTATTACCCGAGTATGAAAGACAGCATAACCATCTTCAGAGGAGGTAGAGGAAATCTACTTTTAAGACACACCGTTCTCCACTTTCCGCCGAATTCTGGAGGCATTGCGTGTTGAGTGGCAGAACTCAACGCTTTGCGCGAATATATACAAAATAAATATTTCATTTCATCGAGTGGGGATCGAACCCACAACCAGTCACGACTGGCCTCAAACCTGTCTAATTTAGGGAACTATTATATACATTATGTATCACAATATCTAATTTATTTATAATTTTATATTTCTATTTGCATGAATACATACATACATTTAATAGAATTTCTATACTTTATAGTAAGTCGACCGCAGCGAGCGCTTTCATAGTTTAGTTTATTTATATGAAAGCGCTCGCTGCCGTTGACTGAATCGGTAAGGAGTCGTAATACTCAGCTCTACGAAATGGATAAATGGTGTAATATATTTTTAAGAAATAAAAAAAATAATAGGTATATATAACTATCAATTTTGAAAGACTTCTTCATAAGCTTTAAAATGATACCATAATCTCAAAAAAATTGCGCAATATTTTTAAATTTAATCGAAATAAAACTACAAAGTAACAAAAACTTAATTAGTGAAAAAGAAACAAAGGATACTGTTTTAAAATTAAATGGAAACAAAATATTATGAAAAATGTATTAAATGAACGCCGCCCACCGCCCACCGTCGGCGGTGACATATTTCATTCTGGCAGTCGATATTTCCCAATTTGTATTTATTGTGTTCTGTTTTATATATATGTTTATGGTTGACTTTGTTATACAGAGTGTTTTTGTCCGCACCACCAGCACCACTTTAAATGAAACCACAATTTTAACTACTCTACTCTCTACTTAAAAGCCTAATACAATTTTAAATATTTTTTTTTTCCAAAAATAAAAAAGTTATTTTCTCAAACAAAATAAATAATTAAATTATCGTTGTAAAATAAAACACCATGTTGTAAAATAACCGCCAATAACGATGATATAACCAATTTAAGAAGCTTGTAACATTTTATTTTGAAGAAAATTATGTGACTTCGACTTTAGGCTTGATCAATAACGTATCGTGGCCTGCACAGTCAAAAGGCTTAGACAAAAGCTTTCTTAGAACATACATTCCTAAGTGTGGAATAATACTTTAATAAATTTTAAAAAGCCTTAGAAACAATTTAAATAATAATTAAATCAGCTACACACTTACGTTCATACCACAGTAGACAGAAGGAATGTAGTGTTAAGACACTCTGAAGGCATTGCGTGTTGAGTGGTGAAAACTCGACTTCGCGCTATAAAACCTTAGACAAATAACAAAATACCCCGATTGCATTCTGTGACTTCTCCCAGGCACTATAAGTATGTTCAAGAAGGGCAAATCCAGCATCTATTGTATACATTGTTTATCTGCCTCAGTAACACCATACTGTGCATTGTTTAAGATATAATTACGACTCAATTGATTGACAATTAAAGATACAGGTCTATAGTTGTTAGGATCATTATTTCCATAAGGTCAGAAAAATGCCGTTATCAACGAAATTATTAAATATCATAGCCAACTGAGGAGCAATAATTATGTGATAATAATAGAGCTCAGTAACTTTACAGATATACCACATAAGTCACCAGTTCTTTTTACACTAAGACTTTTGAAGGATTTAATAATGTCTTCTGGTGTTACACAAACGTAAAATTATTGTTATATTGGTTTGTGTTGTTTAACTGCACCTGATGGACTTACTGCTTATATTTTTAAATGTTGACTTTGGAGAATACATGGTCACCATACCTTGTGTACATACCATTATATATACACGATTAAGCAAAATAGATATATGACATAATGTGATACCTATACCTGATACATATATATATTATACAAATACTAGAAAAATATGAGTTTGTGGTTTTCCTTAAACAACTCTCATGTTATGTGCAATAAATCAACATGAGTAATGTTCAACGTCTTGCAATAAAAATATTAAATCAACATAAAAGAGTACAGCAGATAGTGTATCTCATGTGCTGTGACATACAACTACACTATATACTATTCAAAATGTTCTGTAAGAAACAAAGACAACTTACTTAATGCATAAGTATTTTATTTGTTTTGAAAATCAAGGGTATGCATGTAATGGAGTATTCATAAAAATGATTTCATTGGCTGGGACTAGTGCCAGCTGCGGTGCGGCTCTCTTATTATATAACCATATTTTCACCCATAATCCTTGCTACATAAGGGTGTTTGTTAAACTAAGAGTAAAAGTATAAGAAAATAGGATAATAAAAAATCTATAAATGATATCACATACCACTATTTATTAAATAAAATTTACTAATGTACATAATGATGATAACTTGAATGCAGTAATCTTAGAACTTGGGTGCAGGTGACTCCTCCTTTGAGTAATCCCTGATGGGTGAGTAGAACTGTAAATAGTATTGTTTATTATTTTTCAATACATTATTTAGCATTATGTCATATATTTTAATAAATTTAGGCAGTTATTCATTTATTGTACTTTATTCCAAATATCAATTTGATATAAATGTATAATATCTGCTAACATAATAAATGTTACAACCCTTAGTATACCTTGTACTGCTTGTTCCTGTACTCCTCCCAGGGCTCAGGGTTGGTGCGTTTGTTCCAAGAGACGTCGGGGGAGCGCAGCGCGAGGCGGGCCAGGTAGAACACCGACCCGGCGCATCCCAGACCAACGCACACGTACAACGGGATCAACTGTAGATCATAATATAATATAACATGAAAATGATCATAATCCGTAATGCAGCTACACCTAGAGCTTATTAATTAAATCCAAAAGAAACAAAAGTCCCTTGAACTAAGGAAACCGATACTACGAATATGTAAACATATTATATTTATACAATTTGTAGAATTCTCTTAAACACGATTAGTGTAGTACAAGAGATTGTGATTGTAAATCACAAATAGTATTTTGTATTGTTTTTATTACTACAGTAAATAAACTAAAGCACTACGTATATAAAAAATAACGTCATGTCCTCAAGAAGATTACAGGTTAATTATGTAAGCCAAGACGTAGTAATGAAAACAATGTATATAAAACATACACACCGCTTTGTGCTTCTTTAAGCTGGAAAGACTGAGGCCCTGCATTATAGTTTTTTCTACGGTCTTTATTAACAAGTAATCTCTAACGGCCAACGCTTAACAATATTCCCGATCCGCAATCGTCTGAAAGTATTACGAGGACAGGAAAATTTTATCAATATGTAGATTTACATAGACAATACACAGATATATACTAATATTACTAGAGCACAAAATTAATGTTAAATCATTACTTAGAATAAATGATATCGATAAATACGTAATTTGACATTTTTTCTAAAGTAAAATTTAATATTAATGAATTTTTTAATAATCACTAATTATTAAAACAATATTCTTCTGATAGTCTATGCACTGCAAGTGTCGACTGCCGTATCGCCTGTCAGTGTCACTGTAAATGTAAAAACTAGGTCTGTGTCTGTGACAAGCTGTTAGCTGATCGACTGATAAAAATTGTTAAATAAATAACCTATTTTAATGGTTTGGTGCTACGTTACGGGAGTGCAACACAAAATAGGAAGAAATTTACAGAAAAAAATGAGCTTTTTATTGTGAGTCGATAAGACGACAATGTGTTTATCTGATATCTGTTAATCTATTAATAACTAGTCGTCTTCCGTTCTATGATGTCTTGTTTATACTGTTAAAGCCAAAATAAATTTATCAATATCATTATCTTCTTAGTAATTAAATGACACTAGAAGTTTATTTTATTAAAGAACTAATTTCAGTGTGTAATTTTATTCAATGATGGATTCTTATACTATAATCGAAATAATAATCTTGTTCCTTTATAGTCTTTTGTAGGTGAATGTAAATAAAAGCTAAAAACATTGTTACTAACGATATCATTTATATTTTAGTGGCAGTCGATCTAATAGAACTTTTAAACCAAAGAAAAACATTCCTGAAGGGACTCATCAATATGATCTTATGCGTCACGCTGCCGCTACTCTGGGCTCAGGGAACCTCCGGCTTGCAGTGATGTTGCCTGAAGGCGAAGATTTGAATGAATGGGTCGCTGTCAATAGTTAGTATATTGAAGCATTTTACATTTATCCCTAATCATTATGAGTGAGTCACTAAACTGACAGCTACAGGAAGTGACTGATATCTGTTTTTAGAATGCATTGAAACTAACACAATACTCGATTTTTGTCTCTACGACAACACAGATAGTTATAGATGTTATAGATTCATTGTGTGTTGGTAATGCAGGATATTTAGACATTGGGACCTGATCATTGGCAAGGATGCAGTACTTATTACAAAACCTAAACAACTATAAATTTAGGAATAACTTCCATTTTACATTAGGCCTTTACATACAGATATCTAATCAGGTGACCTGAACACTTATTTGCCTTGACTTTTTAGAGAAAGAGAATGAGGAGTGGTAATTGGTACCTTTCTAACTTTATTTTTAAAAAACTTGCATGCATTTTGTACACTAGGTATTGTGAACTGCTAAACATGCAACTGTCACACACCTAGGCCTGGTATTACACCATTTCATGTCATTCATTCCTATTTACATTTAGTCTTTTTTCACTTCTTAATATGGTACATTGGGACTTAATGTTATCAAGAAGATATTTGATATTAATACAATATTCTATTTATATTTAATATAATATACTATTTCATATATTGTACTAAATGAATTAAAAATATATAGATTTATGAAGTAACAAATATTGAATAGCATATTTTGTTTAACATATTTCTGTTCTTCTAAAGGAGTGAAGTAAAAATATTAAATATATACTTAAAAATGTAACAAAAACAACACAGTATTATGTAATAAAACAATAAATGTTTATATGTTAATACACTTTCCAGCGGTGGATTTCTTCAACCAGATCAACATGCTCTATGGCACTATCACAGAATTCTGCACAGAGGAGTCATGTGCGGTGATGTCTGCGGGGCCCAAGTATGAGTACCATTGGGCAGATGGACACACTGTCAAGAAGCCCATCAAATGCTCTGCTCCCAAATACATTGACTACCTCATGACCTGGGCCCAGGATCAGCTCGATGATGAGACACTTTTCCCATCTAAAATAGGTAATAAAGGAAAGAACAAAATAATATACATAGTACAAATTTTTATTTTAATTGTTATTAAGCTAAACATTTAGTTTAAATAATCCAGCATTGCCAGCAAAAAAGTGGGATTATTCAACATTTTAAGTAAAACAGCAGGACAAAAAATAATAATAATCAGGATATAATTTATTATTAACCATTTATTTGAATTTTAAATAAAGTATTTACTGTTAGATATTAAATATTTTTTAATGGAAAAACAGTTAAATGGTTTGGTTTACCATATGTAAAGCAGTAAAATCTTCAGAATTATTGTATGTAACTTACAAATATACTTATATGTATTTTTATAAAATTATTAGTAACTAATCAAAATCTTAAGGTAATAAAAACATTCTCAGAATAAGTGGAAAAATCCTGTCCCGTTATTACTCTTCCAAACGGGACATTTAATTTTTGAGCTGAATACCGGGACATCCCGCAAAAATCGGGACATCTGGCAACACTGAAATAATCATACTAAAATAATTAACCAATATTTATTAAATAAGTACATTTAATTAAATATTCGTATACTTAAAGCGGACAAAGCCGCGCGGGGGCCACTAGTACTTATAACAAAATCATAACTGATCGGTGCCTCTACATGGAGATATATAAAAAAACTATTACTTTGAGCATTTGCACTCGGTGAATTGCCACTGTCTAAAAGAGTTATTTTATACAACTGTCATAGTGAACTGGCGAAATCTTTAGTTCTTAATGTTTTAAAAAAATAAAATAAATTAGCTTATCTCTATTCCGCACACAGCAGTTTAGGCAAAGGGAACCTAGTGCTAAGACACTCCGTTCCACGTTTTAATGTTTTCTTGTTTGATATTGCTTGTAAAATAATTATTTATGATGTATGATGATAGGAAAAAACCGAGAATTTAAGATTTAAAATCAGCAAAAATCACCAAACATACCGCCTACCTAAATAGATGTAAAAAAAGAATAGATTTTTTCTTTTAAGAACAAAAATTTTGCGAGTAAAATCTCAATCATATAAATTTCCAAAAGACTTTTATTATTATCTATATCTATTTTTTTATCTCATTATGGAAAAAGACAAGGCAAACGAGCGTACGGGTCACCTTGTGGTAAGTGATCACCGTCGCCCACGACAGGCCTTTGAAGTGGAGATACACTCGCTTTTTGAAGGACCCAGGTCGTATCAACCTGAAAGTACTGCCGTAGGGAAGCCATCCCACCGTTACGTGGCGCGTGGAAAGAAGTTCCTACGAAACCGCACAGTAGTAGAGTGCCATGTATCCAGCTGATGTGGAGGGTATTTCAGTTAGTGACGTAGTGTGCGGTTAGAAAATTCGGCGTGATGTAACAGGTCCAACAGTTCTCCAGAACACTTCCCATAAATGCGGTGGAGTTAACAGTTCCACTGTATGATAGCAAAGTGCAATGTATGCTAGAATCCTCTAACATGGCATTGATATACAGAAGAAACAGCGTAGGGGGAAACAAGCGGCCATGCGGCCAGGCCTTCTCCCTTGCTTACGATAGCCAGCAGTTGATTAGGTAAACCACAAGATCACCGGTTGAGCGATCACGGTGGAAGCCATATTGATGGTTATTAATCAATCGGTGATCCTTCAAATCAACTAAGAGCTGGCTATTTATAATCGGCTCGGGTGGCTAAGAGTGCTCTTCCACGAGTCTGGGACTGGTGTTGTTCCTTGGTCATGCATAGTCGCGTTCGAGGCAAAAAGAGCGCCGAGGAGATCGGTTGTCTCTTTCGCCGTATGAACTAAGACGTCATTTACTGCGAAGGTTAGCTAAACTTACAAAATGCCGCATTTGAAAGCGACTAAAACTGGCTAGCCGTCTGTCAAGCTTCAAAACGATTTTTGCGATATTCTCGGACCTTGCTCTGGCAATTTGCCACTTACTAGGTACTAAGTACTAGGTTAAACGACAAATTGCCAGATCAAGGCTCGTTTATACTTCCTCTTGGAGGCTTTCACCTTCGGATCTTTGGTTTTGACCCAGATTTGATATGCATCGCATTTTCTAAGGGCAGCAAGTTTGCAAGACGTATCAAACATAGGCTGTAACTGGTCACCGATTGGCGCTACAGTGCTAGGAATATAAGGTTCCCATGTCCTGTAGAACCAACCGGACCGGAGTTCAGCTGAACCGGAGCCCGGTATTATCTAACCTCCGGACCAGCTGAACTGATTATTATTATTATTATAGAAAGAAGGCTGTGGAGCAACAAACCACTTTTTACCATATTTTTTTGCGGAATCGGAATTTACGCAGGAAAAATTACCTTTCCAGTGCGCGCGTACTTACTAAATCTACCTACATATGTGAAATAACTAAACATTTTTCTATAAAATCTGCAATATTTTTTTTTAATTAGATTTTCTGCAATCAATTTTTTTATTAAGATTTATTTAATGCATAACAGTTTAAATAACCATACTAAAATACTTTATATTTTTTTTTTTAAAAATCAGCTTCAGCCCCAAGCAGCCCCTTCGAAAACGAAAGCATAACTACAATTATATCTAGTGTTGTCAGTACTACAGAATACACTCGGTGTGTGTTTGTGTTTAGGTGTGCCGTTCCCCAAGAACTTCCTGTCGATGGCGAAGACGATCTTAAAGCGTCTGTTCCGCGTGTACGCGCACATCTACCACCAGCACTTCCCCGAGGTGGTGCAGCTGGGCGAGGAGGCGCACCTCAACACCTCGTTCAAACACTTCATATTCTTTGTTCAGGTAAAACTACAACTGGAATATTGAGTATTGATTTACAATTTTAATACTAATAGGTCGGGGCAAAAGTGTTTTCGTATTTTGAATGTATTATTAGTAATCAAACCTCTTTGACTGTACTGAATGTAACTGGCTGGTTTTAATACCATTAAATGTGAGACATTCTGAAGAAATAAAAAGAAACTAGTTCCCGAAATTTTTCAATTGTTTTTCAAGCAAGCAAAATACATACATTACAACATACAGTACATTTCAAAGTTTTATTACAAAAAAGTTAAAAATTTGTGCAGTTTACGGACCTAATGCGGTATCACTAAGAGTAGCACTAATGTGGTTCAAGCGTTTCAATTCTGAAAATTTTGGTGTGAAAGATGAGGTTCGCTCTGGACGCCCTGTCACAGATAAAATGAGTGCCATCTTTAAGAAAGTGGAGCAAGCTCGACATATTAGTAGCTACGACATTACTGAAGAACTGGATGTTGATCATAAAACAGTTTTACGCCATTTACGAAAGTCTGGGTACAAGAAAAAACTTGACATTTGGGTATTACATGATTTCACTGAGAGAAACCACATACAACGTGTTTCCGTTTGCGATTCTTTGTTAAACATAACAATTCCGAACCATTTCTTAAACAGTTGATTACGGGTGATGAAAAATGGATAACTTACGATAAGACTTTGCGAAAAAGATCATGGTCGAAGCATGGACAAGCCTCACAGACCGTGTCAAAGTCCGGCCTGACTCGGAAAAAAGCGATGCTCTGTGTATGGTGGGATTGGAAAGGAATCGTCCACTATGAGCTTGTGCCACCGGGTAAAACTATCGATTTTGACCTCTACCATCAGCAACTGATAAGGTTAACAAAACTATTAAGAAAAACCGGCCGGAGCTGGTGAATAGGAAGGGCGTGGTGTTCCATTATGACAACCGCACTCATCTATAGCAACGCAGCAAAAATTGAGAGAGCTTGGCTGGGATGTGATGATGCATCTTCTGTATAGCCCTTACCTTGCTCCATCAGATTTCTACCTGCTTCGGTCATTGCAGAACTGTTTAGGAAGCATAAAGCTAATTGAACACTGAACACTACCTGTCAGATTTTTTAAATCAAAAATCTCAAAATTTTTACAGGAATGGGATCGTAGCACTACCCATAAGATGGCAACAAACCATGGATCAAAACGGCACATACAAATGTTGTCTTCTATAGTGGATGTTTTAGAGTTAACTAACACTGCCTTTCACTGCTGCAGTCCAATATGGTAAAATACCTCAAAAGAAATATCTACCGCCTTTTATACAATGTTAGTTAAAATACGGCTGCCTATTAAAGAACAATGTTGCCGTAGCATACTTGCTATGGCCAACTACGGATAATTTTAATACAGTATATTATCATCCATAAATATTTCATATATTAGTTAACACATATCCTACTAATATTATAAATGCGAAAGTTTGTGAGTATGTATGGATGTTTGTTACTCTTTCACGCAAATACTACTGAACCGATTACGGTGAAATTTGGTATGTAGGTAGCTGAAGACCCAGAATAACATATAGGCTACTTTTTATCCCGGAGTTCCCGCGGGATTAATTCCTAATTGAAAATAGATACATTTATCGCATCTGAAAACTTAATGCGTGATCTAGCGGCACGGCGGCGGCGCCAAAGGCAATAGCG
>DWMY01001750.1:0-13634 GCA_018249775.1 Heliconius hecalesia formosus
GTGGTGATTAAAATAACAAAAAATCTATTATAATATTTAAAAAAATATAAGAAATCAAAATTAAATAAACTTACTTATTTAGAAAACGTATAAAAATTTGAACGCAGCGGGACTCGAACCCGCGCCTTCTGGAAACCGACCAGGCGCTCTGACCACTAAGCCATGCGTTCTCGCCAAGCTACGTCGAAACTTTTATATGCTTGTTACAGCTAGCAAGCTAACAACATAAGTTGTAACAAGAGTTGTGATCGTGATGAACCCAAAATCTTTTAGAGATTCAGAGGTAACAGTGTTAAGAATTTTATGTATGCCATTAGAAGGTATCGCTTTAATAAAATATGTGCCATCAGAAGTTTATTCAAATAACTGAAACTCGACAATATAACATTGTCATAACTTGAAGCTCTACCGAGGAAAAGCCAAGAGCGCGTCATATCTTCCTCTCCACTATAACTGCGAACTAGTTATAATAAAAGGAAGAAAGAAGACGGGCACCGCCCCGCCCCTACACCGGGATTTCCTCCAGACTGCGGCTGCAACAGTCTTATTGAACTCTCCGGGACGTTTGTGTGTGATCAGTCTGAAGGTACTTGTTACGCCTGTTTATATTAAGATTGTGTTAGAATGGTGATTCGTGATGTTGATTGATTTGTGAGATCAATATAAGTCGTTGGAAGGCGGCCGATATGTGAAATAAACGCACGGCACACACCCCACAATGGTGTCACTACATACACCAGAGTTCCAGGACATAAAATAGCACCACACACCCATATAAGACGGGCGGACACTACTACATACACCGGAGCTGGGACATAAAATTACATCACACACCTACTAGTCGTATACCAAGTCGCAGAAGTGGTATACAATATATCAATGACCAACGCCATACAAGCATAGCTTACGTATCGCGAGCGTACTGCGAGACGGCATCAGCCACGACATAGTTAATGTCGCTATAACAGTTCGCATAAGCCCATCACGTCAGCCTTCGCGACGTCAAGCAACATTCAATATTATAATAATGTTCAAAGATCACTTTGAACCACAATATGTGTCGCTCCTACACATATATTGCTTTTATAAGAAATTCGATCCTAAAAAATCGTGCCATCATAGGCTTCATTTATTATACATTTGTATAATAAATATAATATAATAATATATATATTATATTTATTATACATAGTACGAGTCTTTATGTGCATCATATTTATTAGTACCGTAGTACGTGACAGTTTGACTTGACCGTTGCCTTTC
Organism: Heliconius hecalesia formosus; assembly: GCA_018249775.1. Classification (NCBI taxonomy): domain Eukaryota; kingdom Metazoa; phylum Arthropoda; class Insecta; order Lepidoptera; family Nymphalidae; genus Heliconius; species Heliconius hecalesia. Next base: position 1,264 of record DWMY01001750.1, read on the forward strand.
GAGTTCTGCACCCACTATATAGACGGAGCGACGGTTGCGACACTCGGGACGACAATACACGAATTCATCTCGATTAATATGGTATTAATCGAGTCGATCGAATATATAGTTTGTATTATTCATAATTAACTATGCTATTTTTGTGTATTGCCATGCATATTTTATTTTATTTATTTATTTTTAACTTTTACCCAAGGTACATACTGTTACAAAGTGCAAGACGCTAATATTTTTCAATAACAACGCTTATAAAGTACATTAAATCAATAAATAAAACATTACACACACTACCAAGCAACTTACAATATTTTCATTTTATGTTTATGAAGTAGCATACGCGTTACTATGGCAACGCCAACGCTTATTATTATACGCGTCAATTGGTTCTCTAGTTGTTTTAATTTTGTTGTACATATTTAAATAAATATACAAAAAATATTTTACTTATAACATTAATATAAAGAAAAAAAATCATTCTCACCACTCTGATGGCAAGTGGTAGACAGTTCGGGGTGACTTCTACTCAGTTGGGAAGTACGCGTGTTTTCCTTCATCGCTTGCTTTATGGCCACCGTCAGCTCGTTGCCCAGCATGCTATTGAACTTAATTTCACCGCCACCGTTGAATACGCTGTAATATTTAAAAAATAATGTGGATTAACCTTAAATTATTGTGGGTACTAATAAAGCAGGTGCCTAGTTGTGAGATTTGTATAACAAACATTATTTAACATTCACAAAGTTCCAAGGATTTATGTTGTATCTTGTACACAGTCTGGTAAGCAGAGGAAATTAGTGAAAAGACACTCTGTTTTACAAAATATTGGAGATGCGTGTTCAGTGGCGATTTGTCTTGTTACCAGAATGAGGAAGTGAAAATAGGTCCTTCCCTCGAGCCAAATCGAACCCACAACTGTCGCGTATACAAACAGACGCTATGCCGCTGCGCTACGACCATAGTCCAAAATGATTACTTAATATTTTTTATAACAAATGTAGGGCTACGTTGCACATAGGTTAAAATATATTTTAAATATACAAAAATACTGTTATTTGCTTGTGAAAAAAAAAGATAAGTGAAAATAAAATATACAATATACCTAAACACATATACGTTAATTACGATACATTACTTATAAATTATAATACAGATATTTATATATACATTACATGTACAATATATGTATAAATAAATAAAACAAACTTACTAAAACTTTATAAGGCCAGTCTGTATTGGCTCAGAACGTAAGCACGACAGGCTGTGGGTTCAATTCCAACTCAAGGAAATGAAATATTTTCATATCCACGCTGTAGTAATGAGGCAAAATGCAGAGATGAGTTCCGCCACTCAACACAAAACGCCTCCAGAATTCAGTAGAAAGTGGGGAACGGAAGTGTCTTAATGGCAACGGAGTGTTTTAACACTAAATTTTCAAGTATTCTTTATCTAACGTGCTATGTGCGGGATACAGTACGTAGCTAAAACAATATGAAACACATTACCTACACTGAACTAATATGATACATTTCGATTTAAAATTTAAAAAGTTGTAGAAAAAAAATACAAAAACTAAACGAATGTTACACACATACAGCCAATGTGATAATGAATAAACCAAATATATTAAAGGAAATATCGTTATCAAAATAATATTGGGAATTACCTACGCTAACGATCGGTGTTCATAGAAATAATTGATAATTTGTTAATAACAATACAAGATGTTAATATAATTATATTTATTAATGCCTCCAGAATGCGGCGGTGGGGGTGTTCAGGTCCCTATGCCTACCCTGTTATGTAAAGCTAAAATAAAAAAAATATTTTATACATATACATCTTACATGTAAACTACTGTTTAAAATTGATAAGAGTATAGTAAATTGACATTTTCAGTAATAAAGGTAAAATTTTCTGTTTTTTTGGTAACTAAGGAAGAAGATAATCTAGTAACCGCGTTTTGCCTTGATAGCAGGACTAGGAAATGAAAATATTAAATGATTCCTTTCTCCGAATGGTAATCGAACTCACACCCTTCGTGTTTACAGTCACAAATGGTTAACTACGATGTACAGATGATTTGATATAAGCATTATAGTTAAAACTAATGTCATTGAAAACAATACCGTGTATGGAATATAGGTCGTTAGTCAGCGTTTCTAACGCAGGTACGTCATTACGATAATTGAATTTGTTTTAAGTCACGTAGTTAACGGCTATTTCTTACATTTTCTAATTAGACTTCTTTAATGTTAATAGTTAGTGTAATTGGAGGATGTCAGTTCGAATTTGTTTTGTTTTAATTTTATAAGTAGTTTGTTAGTTTTAAAGTATTAAGATTTTATTATTGCACTCTATACATATTCATTTTAAATATAATTTTGTATATAGAAAAAAAAAGACAAATTACTTAAATAAGAATATTTAGCGGTAAATTACTCAGATAAATGCTAAAAATAATTTATTATTTTTTAATATTTTTTGTTACTTTAAACATAAAATCTATAGGAATAAAGTAAATATAAAATAACTATTACAAGTTAATATAATATCATAAAGTAAATGTATATACTACTATATACAATATATACAAATATACTTTTAAAAAACACACACACTAATTGAAGTAGTGCAAATAATCAATCAAACATAAGGTGAAAGAAAATTCAAAATTTTAAAACTTAAAAAGACAAACCTATCAACGCTAAGAATACAAGTCTTATTCTTATCACCATTTTCCCTCGTCTGGATTATATCGGTGATGTGTTGCCACTGTACCACCATATCTGTGTCTGACTTTGAAAATAATAAGCCGCTTGATGAAAGTGTTAATTTGCTGTTACTGGCAACACTGCACTTACGAGATAGCTCCGTGGGTACAATTGTCACTGAGTATGAATCTTTTAATAATGTTTCCGTGCCTGAAAATGGGGTGAAGCATGATGTGCAATGTTTAATTCCATAAGTTTTCTATTAATGTAACAAAATTAATGTAAAATGTAAAAATACTGAATAATTACTAACAAGACTATTGAAAAAGTTTAAATTATATAAAATAATTTTGTTATCATAATTTCATTCTGTTTTTTAAATATCTAAAAGTCATTGCAATATAATTATGAAATTAATACATTGCCTTAAAACATACAAGCACACAAAATGATCATATGAAAAATGTAACACAGAATTATTCTAAAATTTCTATAATATAATATTGTAAATTTATTATCATTTACTTTGTTAAGGGGATTAATAATTGATTATTTTTTTTTATTATTATTATTTTATCTGACATTATGTACACTACAGTAGTCTGCAAGATGAAACTGGTTAAAATAATTCATACACAATAATTTCAACACAAAACCAAGATGTTTGGAAACATTGTTTTTAAGCAATGATTTTTGTGTTATAATATTGTTTTTTTTTTCCTTTATTTTAGTGTCTATGTAAAATAATGTATTTTTTTATTTTAGGGAAAATCTTGTGAAAAATTTGTAAAAAGAACAAGGTAACATTTACATTAATAATGTATTCAGCTATAAGTGCTCTAAATATTTGCATTCAATATTATGACGTCAACAGACTCATTTCTAATTCAAGCCATGAACACGAGAAGAATAAAATAATAATATTCACAATTTCTTGGTTTAATTATGTGAAAAGTAGTTTTAAATTATACAATGAAATATAATTGAGCACTTGTTACAATTTCTCTTTTTGTTTTATTAATACATTTATATGTATAATGTTACAGCACTAGTTTGTGTTAAGGTAACTTTTAAATTCACTTTGGGCTACTTACATTTATGTATTGAAATGAATTTATAATCTAAATCAACAATCTTTTTAAATGTATTATTTATAAGCTGGTATATATATCCATATTATAACTAGTATCTATATATAGACTGACTGACTGCAAGACTTATAGACCAAATAATAAAAATTGAAGGTAGGTAACTAAAGCTCTAATATATTTAATAAATTCACTTACCAAGAAGTTTTTCACCATTTAATAATTCGCGAATTTTGTCCATCCACTGCTGTGCTTCCTGAAGACTTTGTGCTGCGAGCAATATTCGCGGTTTACATGGTTCCTCAATTGAAAATACGGCGAAAGCATGAGGTCGGGTGCGAGACTTGGCACGTTTTACGATACAACCAGTGCGTAACTCAACTGTGCCCGCCGGAGCTCCTGCTTCACTACAGTAAACAGCGAGCGAACCACCAGCACTAGTCGGACTCGGCCGCAAAATACACCATTGTCTCTTCCATGACTGCCAATTACAATAATTAATGCATCAATTTCATGACTTACGACTACCGACCACCCAACTAAGTAACAATACTTACCTTGAAAGGATTCAACCCGAGGTTCTGTTTGAATGGATACTTCACTTCTAAATAACCAGACATTTTAAAGCCTGAACTAGTTAGTTTAATAACATATCGTAGCTATAAGTTTAATTTAAATAACTAATTTGCATGGGATGCACCATGCACATGTATCCAAACAATTTGTTTAATGTTTACAAAATTTTCACAGATAACAAACTGTACACTATAGTGTCTGTGTCTGACAGAAAAATCGATAATGAAACCGGTTTTTCCAAGATACGTTACGCAATTTTAAATTGTCCGTTTATGTAGACTGAATATGTGAATAATTATTAATAAAGTAAGTTTGAACGTAAATTTATTTAATTTAATCAATTATCTCTTGCTGTTTTGGACACAAGCGAAATTCTGTGTGTTCCGTGTTTTAAATAATTTTTGATTACATATTGCTTAAAAATGTACTATATATTATAAATTTCAAATGTATTTTTTATAAAAATATATTAATATTTTATTTTAAAATCATTGACGTATTTACACGGTATGGTCATTTAAGTTTTTACGAAATTTTATTCAATAACCTATGTATAGTAATTTTATTAAACGCTTAAATTTTATTTGCTTGAAGCTTATGTATTACATATTTTTTCGATTTGGTGTTATATTACAATTTATTCAAACATAGCTACTCATGGAGATTATCATTCATCCGCGATATCATATCAGTTCACAACTGAGTCTACTACCGAAGTAAAGTATGGTCGGCGACGGCCAGTCATGGCTGTCCTAAAGTAAGGCTTTCAGAACTCTTGTGAGACTCTGAAAAGAAAGTAATCAAAAATTAGGAAAATCCTAAACAATGCTGCGCTGCTCTATAGGGTATAATGTTTCTTGCTGCGCAGCCAATGTGAAATTATTGTTCAACATTACAGTTGCACCAACCTCGCATTTTTAATTTCTGATATCAATTTTAATGAAATGTTGTAAAAGGATTTTTATCAATTTAAAATGTTCAGTGTAGCCTACGTTGTTAGATGGATTAAGGAGTAATATTAATATACATAAATGTATAATATTAAATATTTATATTTTAAAAAATAGCTAATAGTTCAGCTAGTAGCAGTAGTCAGAGGGAAGCTAGTGTTAAGACACTCCATTCCCCATTTTCGATTTAAGATCCCCACTGCGAGTTAAGTAGCAGAACTCTAAGCCGCGCTTTGCCTCGATACCAGAGTGAAAAAATGCGAATTATAATTTTAACAAAAAAAAACGACTTCAACATGATCCCATATTCTGAATCTAACTAAGCTCTCATCAAAATACACTTCAAGTGTATCCTTTCCAAAAAAAGAATTATTAAAATAGATTGGCTATAAAATAGATTATTAGTTAGTTACTGGTCCATTTATCGCGTCTATATATAATAAAAATTTAAGACTTATGTGATTTTCTCATGGATAACATTATCAGAAATGGACCAAAGCACCAACTTCAAATAAGAAAGAATCATCAAAATCGGTTCACATGTACGTAGGAAAGGCTGCATTACCGTCTGTTTCTATATTTTTTTTATTAATTTCGTCGTAAAATGCTATCATATGGTTGTATCATGTTTAGCCACTTAACCCCGAGAAAACCCTCGCCAATCGTTTGGGACCTCCCCTATTTCCAGCATAAATTGCGCAAAAACCAGGACAAGTCCAAGATGCGTAGCCAGGTGGTGGAAGTGATAATTTCGGCCGTAACTCCATCTGCTCCCGCTGCCTTACCACATTTCAAACTTCGTATTGCACTCTCAATTTCTTTTAAGATTGCTTGGTCAGAGATGAATTAAGGCTCTGGATTATATACGCCAGAGTAGTTAGGTCAATGGCCTAACTACTCTGGCGTAAATAATAAAAAAAAATCTTACATTTTTTTACGGAAGATTTTCGACTGGCGGTCGAGGAGAAGCAAAAAGAGGTTTTAGTGCGTATCATGAGAGTGTATTATATAGTATTTATTGTTAAGTTTGATTAATTTTAAATACTTTAAAATAATATCTAAAATACTTTGTACACAAAGTAAAAAAAATAAATTATACTAAAACAATTTCTTACCATATTTGATGATTTTTACTTTTGATCTCAAATATTTATTCATTAGACAACACTGATTTATTATTAAACTTTTTTACGATAATTAGATATTTTATTATTCGGTAAATATAATTTACTATTTCCCTTAAAATACCCACCTAACTTACCTCTACAAGCAAGGAGAGGCGTGAAAAATTACTTTTATCAAATCAAATCAAAAATAGGTTTTGCTTGAATGGTCCGATATTGCGACCCCTAAGTATAGTGCCATCCAGTTACTGGACGTAGAATAATTTCTCCGCCCATCAAAAATAATTAATATGTGCGTAGATTGCATACAAAACACGTATAATTGAATGATTTCAGAATAAAAGTATAGCGGTGTAATTCAAATTAATGATCTGCTTCCTATAGCGCTTAGATATTTATATATCTTTTTAGAAATTCAAATTATATTCCATATGCAGTGTTTAACATAATGAGAGAAAATAAAAATATATTTAAGTATACCATATAACAAAAGCAATGTTTATACAATTTAACGTATTATAAAATTGTAAATAATCACTATCTGTGCATGGGGGATTAATGAGAAAATCATTTTTAAACATTTTTTTTAAATGTTATCTGCTATCAGTTTGTATTAAGACTATCATCAGATTTGTTGCGATAGGATGTATTTATATAGAGCAGGAGGCCAATACCTCTGTCTCCATTCAGAGCACGTGGTTTCGCTTTAGCCTTCTAACCACGCCTGCGTTACTCACTAATTCTGAGACTAGGGAGAGAGAAGAGAATTGGGATGGAGTTTTAGGCGTTCCATATACAGCTTCTTGTGACGCTCAATCTCTGAAGATACTGTTGGAATATTCAGGTATTCAAGAATTTCATAGTTTTTTGTGAACCACGGCGAGTTTACGACATTCCGTAGAATATTATTTTGTACCCTTTGAAGGCAGGTGATGTTACTTTTACTTGCGACACCCCATAACTGAATTTCATACGTCCAAATTGGCTTCAGAAATGAATTATATATCAGCAATTTGTTGTCGAGACTAAGTACAGAGTTTCATCCCATTATCCAATATAAGCCTCTATACTTGTGGTTTATTTGGTCTCTTTTTTGTTTATATGTGTTTGCTTATTTGTGCTTTTCCACGTAAGGCGTCTATCTAAGGATAGACGCCTTACGTGGAAAAGCCTAGATATTTAATGCAGTGCGATTGAGGTAGTACACTGTTGCCAAGATGTACAGGTAGGCAGTTTTCTTTCCGTAGAGTAAAAGTGATGTGGTTAGATTTCTACGCGCTCGCTCGGATTCGCCATTTTTGAAACCAATCAGAAGTTAGGTCTAACTGAGTTTGCAGGTATCTGCTTGCAGTCTTGGGGTCACTATCTACTGCTAATAAAGCAATGTCATCAGCGTAGGTAGCAATTGTTACTTTATTATTGTCTGAGGTAGGTAGGTCCGATGTGTAAATGTTATATAACACCGGGCACAGAACCGAGCCTTGGGGCACTCCAGCTTCAATAGGGTACAATGTTGATCGGGCATCACCGTGCTTGACTTGGAATAGTCTGTTAGAGAGATAGGATTCCAAAATGAAGAATACAGAGTGAGGCAATTTTTCTTTTATCTTGACCAGCAATCCTCTATGCCAAACGCGATCGAATGCCTGTTGAATATCCAGGAATGCCACCGAACAGTATTTTTTGTTTTCAAAACATTGTCTGATGGTATGATATATCCGATGGGCTTGTTCAATTGTAGAATGTTTTTTCTGAATCCAAATTGATGAATAGGAACAACATCGTACTCCTCAATGATCGCATTAAGACGGTACAGAAAGATTCGTTCCCACAACTTAGACAGAACAGGAATGAGGCTTATCGGTCGGTAAGAAGAGCATTCATGCGAAGGCTTTCCTGGTTTGTGGATCATAATGATCTGCGAGACCTTCCACAGATTTAGAAAGACCGATAGTCTGAAGGTGGCATTGAACAGACTGGCCAGATATGTTATGCACTTTTTTGGGAGTTCTTTGAGAATTCTTGGTGTTATTAGGTCTAAACCAGGAGCTATTTTTACATCCAGTAACTGTATTTCCCTTGTGATTTCTCTAGGAGACGTTGGCTTGATAGGCACGCACAATTGGACATCTTGACCTAGAATTTCGTCCAATTCAGCGTTCTGTTCAATTCCTTCATTTGGCTTGAATACTTCAGCTAGGTGCATAGCAAATGTTTCAGCCTTATCTTTGTCAGTCCGTGCCCAAGTTGATTCCTGTCTTATTGGTGGAAATGACATCTGAGGCTTGTTCACGCATTTGGTCGCCTTCCAGAGGGAGTGTTCTCCACGACCAGTAGGGTCCATCATTATAAGAGATTTTTTCAGGCTATCATCTGTTTCCACTTTCAATAGAGATTTCAACTCTTTTATTGCTCTGTTGAGTTTGGTCTTATCCGAACGGTGACGCGATGATTGCCAATTTTTAAACATTAATCCAAATTATGATGTTGAAATTTTTTTTGTCTGTTTGCCTGTGTGTTAGTTAATCTATGCACACGGATTTTAAAAACGGCTGAACCGATTTAGATGCAGTATTCGCTGTAATATTTTGGCAAACATTAATAAAAAAAGTTTTATTAATATAAAATATTTTATTCAACGGAAATGTTGCAAAATAAATGTTTTATTGAATTGGCGGAAACTTTCATTTACAATACATGGATATTGTCTTTAAAATGATAATGTTATAGACCTAGAAATTAGTAAATATATAGTTGTGTAAAACAAGCAGGCAATGCCACGAGAGGGTCGCTATTTGGAATATAACTGTAACATAAGATAATTATTTTAATTAATGGAAATTACAGTATACTATGCCCTCTTGCTTTTTAGCTTCTATTTTTTAAATGTTTGCCTTGCGTGTTTGACAATGAATTAAGAATCTCTTTGATGTCAGTTCAGTCTTTTTTTTTTATTTCTCAAGAATTTTAAATTTATTATGTGTTCAAATGTAAAATGGAGTCAGGTGTTGCAATAATAATAAACGATTTAGCATTGAAATCATTTTATTTCTATCAAGTAAAATTTAAATAGTGCAAAACAAAAGATTTAAAAAATATAATATAATAGATGCTTAATGTTTCATTTACATAATTTTATAAAAAAAGTCAATTTTTATTCTATTGTCTCGCATATACATTATTAGCTGTAGGCCACGTTATTAATACAAATAAGGATTGCTAAATACTAGGATAAGGATGTGATACATGGTCTCTATAGGTTCTATAGGTTCTCTCTGCATACCAAAAAAAAAAATGCTGGAAGGGCAATAAGTTAAAATTTAGAATAATTGCTGTCCTCTCAGATATTCCAAACTTTTTCTAGTAAAGCACAAATAATGTGTGCACTTTAATTTTAAGTGATTTTCTTAGCTAGATTAAAATGTTTATACATTTCTAAACACATATTTCCATTCTCTTAAGTGTATGAAAAAACCATTTAAAAAATCCTCCAAAACTATTTGAACAATTTTTTTTATAAACATAAATAAATAGTTTGAGTTATACAAAAAATTGGACTTAAAAAAATATCACAAATTATTTTAAATTAAATAAAACTGAAAATAATATTACGTTCTGTTACAACATAGTCATATTAATTATTTTGTCATCGCGTTGAGTCCTTGTAGCTGCAGATTTCCCAATCTCCATACTTTATTACTGTAAATTTTCACAAAATCCGTTCAGTTGTATTCCTTTGATGTAAATTAAAAAAAAATATAAACAAAAAGAAAAACTCAAAAACACAATTTATGTTATAATTTTAGCCACCTTAGCGAGTGCATAAAAATAATAATTAATGTAACATAATATAATATAGTTATTACTACAATACATTTAAAAAAAATACGATTTTTTATAAATAAAAGCACCAAGCAACAAATTCGACAAATATCATAATTATCATCACAAAACACAAAAAAAATCTAAATTGTATAATTAAAATATAAAAAATAATATAATACTCTGAATAAGATCATAAATTTATAATATCTATCTATACTAATGGCCCAATATTTGGATTTTTTTTAATATATAGCTGTAATTTTTTTTTTCTACATTATAAGTGTAGTGTATACAAGAATAATATAAGACAGTTCTTTACACGTTTGTATGAACGAAATTTTAATTACTACTTAAATAAATGAATATTTCTGATATTAATTTAAATATATAATTTTGTGTATATTTTACACATAATGTCAACCTTATTAGTAATTATATATTAAATTATTATTATTTATTATATACTAAATTATAAATATTTAAGAGCCTCAGTAAACCAATCTATGCCATAGGGTACTTATTTTTTTTTTAAAAAAGTCGTAAGATTCCAATAATACTAAAATAGCTTACAAATTAAAATTAAACGTACTGTTACCTACATAAAATATATATATATATATATATATATGAAAATAAAAATTCTATATTTGTACTGTATTACAATGTGATTATTTTAAATGCATTGTGGTTTCATTTTATATATGAACTAATTAGAAAAAAGATGACGATATTTTTATTAATTATATATTATTTAAGAATAAAGCTTGTGTTCATAACTTATATTATATAAATTGTTATAATACAATCGAATAAACATTTTTTTTGTTCTCTCTTATTGTTCTAGCGTATATAATTTTATTATTAAAAAGTGCCAAATTACAAAATCTTCTAGAACATTTTAAATTTATTTTGTCATTGATTGTACTAAAAACATATCATGTGTTTCATGTCTGTCCGTGTCAGTGTTTTTTTTTAAGTCAAATAATATAATATATAACAATTCTATACATAAAATATGTGTAATAAAGCGTGTTTAAAGCATTTCTTGTCACATACAAAAAAATATGTTATATAACCTCCCATTCGCTATCTAAATGGTCGTCCGGCGAAATAAGACTATCAGCGTCTTTAACAGCATTCTTTATATCTAATTTCAATTCAATATTCTCTAAATTCCAATTATTCGGTAGTTTCACCACTTTAGGAACCAAATCGCCGGTTTCGGTTTTCTTTTGCACCGGTTGCTCGGTTTTAGCGAAATGTTTATCGGTTTTTGTTATTTTATCGGTTTTGACTGTTATTTTTTCGGTTTTTAATTTTTCTTTGTCCATTATGAACGATTTTTCGATTTCCGGTTTGTATGTGATTTCTATATCCGGTTTATATTTTATTTCATTTTCTTTTTCTTTGATGGGTTCCGGTGTCGAACTTTTAATACTAAGAGATTCTAGGTTGAGCATTTTCGCAAGTATTTTCTCTTTTTCAGCTATTTGTTGCTCTAATAAATCATCGTTTTGTTGAGGAATGTTGCTAAAAAAAATAATATAATTGATTAAGTTAAACAGGATGTAAGTCACATTTTATCTTATATCAAATGTCATGCAATATCTCGAAAATTGGTCGGTGCGCTGGGAACTAAATGTCATAGCACCGGGTTCCTTCTGCCTACTCTTTATAAGCGAAATACGTGTGGAAAAAAATCAAACAAAATACATTACGGCAACAACTAAGGCCAGTCGAGGCGCAAGGATTGAAGTTTGTGACTGTAAATGTAACTGGTTGAGGGTTTCATCCCGATTCAAAGAAATTAAATATTTATTTAAAATCATATTTTGAGGCAAAGTGCGGCGTTGAGTTCCTCTATTTATCACACAATGTCTCCAGAAATGGCAGAATTGAGTGTCCTAGCACTAGGTTCCCATTGCCTCCCATGCTGGGGGACACAGCGTGAAGCTTAAAAAAAAAGAACAAAAACTACATACCCATACACACTAACATTCATAACACACGGGGTCGTATAACTAATCGCGTCCACTTTCCTCACCGGCGTCGCCATTCTCGGCGTGCTACGACCCGAACTATTATCTCGCCTCCTAC
>DWMY01001751.1:0-13634 GCA_018249775.1 Heliconius hecalesia formosus
TATTTTACTTTCCTAAGTGTGGAATAATGTTTGTATAAAATTGTTAAAAATATATTCTGTGGATTTACTAATTTACTTTTTGAATATTAATTTTAATATAACTTTATAAATGTATATTTATATTTATATTTTGAAACGATTATATTAACAAATTTAAAATAAACAACAGCATAGATTTTATTTGTTAAAACTGGTAATTAAAGCCTTTTAATAAAAAGGTGATGTACCATTTAATGCTCAAATTTCAAAGTCAGTTCTTAATAAATGTAATTTTCTCGAGTAATTAGTGAAATAAGTGATCTGGACCAAATTATCTTTAACAATATTAATATGATAAGAGGTTAAGATATAATTATGGACTAATATTCTAACATGGACAATTAAACATTCAGTATAGTTTTTGGTATGTGAAAAAAAATATAAGTAAAAAATATAAGTAAATTATTGAACTCTATTAATTAAAATTTTGAGTAAGTGCCTAGGTAAATAAAATGTTTTATGTAAAAGCTTTGAGAAGTCAAATGAAGTTATGGTTCACCTGTTATATTTTATATAACTAAGCAACAACTTTTAATAATAGGTCACGGTCGTCCCTCCACAGTGACTTGTAAATTAAAACTGGTTTCTAAAATATTTCTCAAGTAGCTAATATATTTATTTATAAATTTGCGCCACGACTGTCCCACAAAAAGCTTGTAGTAGATCATCTTTCCTATCTTATCATGATAATCTTCATATCAGCCTTTCGCCCCCTGTTGGACATAGGCCTCCCTCAAGGACTTCTTTTTATTTCACCTAAGTAGGCAGAAGATACCTAGTTTTAAAATACACAATTCACCACTTTCCGCCGATTTTCGAGGCATTCCGTGACGAGTGGCGGACCTCAACGCCGCGTTTTTGCTTTTTGAAATGTTCATCCATTTAAGTATTTTAAAATGGTATAATATTATGAACACCCTAAACAACAACTGTTGCGACAAATCACTTGCTATTCTGGTAATAGAAATAAATTTATAGATAGACATTAGTTACTCCCAAAGAATAACAAATTAATAACCTTTAAAAAGACATTATTATATTGTACAAAAATCCAGAAAAGAAAATATATTTTTATAACCATAATAAATTTAAGATCATAATTTTATATAATTATGATGATATTATGACAATATGATAATTTAATTGTTTACGTTTGCGCTGTCTTATTAAAACAATTATAATTTCCAGTGAATTCAAAACAAACTGTTAATCTAAACTATTTACCTGCGTAGTTTGTTTACGTAGCAAATAAACTCTTTATACTTATTGCACAAAAAGTTTTAATCGTAGAGTGTTGTAAAATAATCATAATTGAAATAATAATAACAAGTGGCCAGTGGTGGCGCAGGAGCATAAAATTTGACAGTAACGGCGATTGGTTGTCGGTTCAATCCCCTGTCGAGGAAGTGAAATATTTATTTAAATTTATATTTAAGTACATTTCTTCGCTCTGGTGTCCAGGCAAAGCGCGGCGTTGAATTCCGCCACTCAACACGCAATGCCTCCAGAATTAGGTGGAAAGTGGGGAATGGAGTGTCTTAACACTAGGCTTCCTCTCCCTACCCTGCTGTGTGCGGGATACTGCGTGAAGCTGTAATAATAAACAGAATTGACGTGTAACCGGTTGTCGACACGACACCGGTCAATTACTACATATTTCGTTACCACTATACTAGTTTCGAATAAAAATTTTGGATAATATATTCATATCTTAATTTGCTGGATGGTGAGAGGAAGGTTTAAAATAAATGACGACAGAAAGGTGACGGAACTCAATGGAACACATGTCTTGTTCATGATTTATTCATATATCATTTCTTATTTGCGAATATGCGAATGATGTTTATGTAGAGTCATAGTATGGAATTTCCATAGGTTACGTGTTTTATACATATTTTGATGTTTATTTACTTAGTTGAAAAAAAAATGTGTATACCATTTTTAACAAGAAAAGCTAGTGTACAAATAAAAGTGTGGCCCATTGTGGATTTAAAGTTCCCAAAAAAAATCTTAAGTAATTTCGACTTGACCTATGAACATGTCACACAAAAATATGCTTATTATTTTTTAACAGAATTGATTTATTTATTTTTATTGATTTAAATTCCAGTGATTGAAATGAATTCTATTAAACAAAAAGTTATTGTATTATTTTTAATTCCTAATACACGTTTCAATTTACTCATCTACCTGTATTTTCAGGTGGCCTGGGTCAACTTGGAGTGGAATGTGCAAAATATTTACGAGGAAAATATGGACGAGACAATGTCATATTGTCGGACATTATCAAACCGACGAAAGAAGTATTTAACGACGGCCCATACATTTTCGTTGATATTTTAGATTTTAAAGGTCTGCAAAAAATTGTCGTGGATCATAGAGTTGACTGGCTGATACATTTTTCAGCTCTACTTAGCGCTATCGGTGAACAAAATGTCTCGCTAGCTGTCAGAGTGAACATAGAAGGCATGCATAACGTTATAGAACTTGCGAAGCAGTATAGGCTTCGCGTTTTTGTGCCCAGCACGATTGGGGCGTTCGGACCGGACTCACCGAGGAATCCCACTCCAAATATAACAGTACAAAGACCTAGGACTATTTACGGTGTCTCAAAAGTGCATGCAGAATTATTAGGAGAGTATTATTTTCACAAGTTCGGATTGGACTTCCGTTGTCTTAGGTTCCCGGGTGTTATTTCAAGTGATCCCCCCGGCGGTGGGACAACAGGTGAGATATTTTACTAGCAAGTATATGCGTAGTGATTTTAAGGTTTTTAATAGTCGATACGTATCGATGTAATTGAAGTAAAAATATATTAAAATAAATTAATTTCAATAGTCTATATAGCAAAGCATAATTTAAATAGCTCTTGTGGCACAGACGACGAACTTATCTACATGTGTTTCTTTTATCAGCTTCACGCTGTATCCTGCATATAGCTGGGTAAGCAGAAATAACCTAGTGTTAACTACGTTCCCCACTTTCCGCAGAATTTTCGAGGCATTACATTGCATGTGGTGAAACTTAACGCCGCGTTTTTCCTCGACATCAGAGCGAAGAATTTAATTTCGTCGAATGGGAATCGAACCTGTGACGTTTACGGACGCCACGACTGGCCTCTGTATACTCTCCTACCTCTATTATACTCTGATATATTTGAAAGTGCGTAGACAAATGTTATTTTCTTTTTCTTATCATCGATGCAACAACAATCAGTACAGTCTTCCCAATATGCCTTGATTGCGAAAAAATACTTATCTAAATCTAATCAATAATTTAAAAAACAATAATTTATTCCAGATTACGCTATAGCAATCTTCCATGACGTACTTCGCAAAGGCCACTATGAATGCTACCTAAGACCGGACACCAGATTACCGATGATGCATGTGCGGGACGCTCTCAGGGCTCTCTCAAATTTCTTGGAAGCTCCAAATGAAATGTTAAAGCGTAGAGTCTACAATGTTACCTCAATGAGTTTTACCCCTGAGGAGCTCACCGATCAAATGTTCAAACATATATCGGATTTTACAATAACTTACAAGCCAGATAGCCGACAAGAAATAGGTGAGCATTAATGATATAAGAATTTTATTTTATTTTTATAACTTAGCTTTACGCTATATCCCTAGCAGGGTAGTCAGAGAGAATGGGGCGCCAAGCGCTACAGACTCTACATACCTCTTTCGCCTCGTCCACTGTCATCAACCTCTTCATACATGCCCTCCGGATGATCCTCATGCTTTTTGCGTGACCTTCCTTCAGTATCTTTGATACTGTGTTTTCGAAGGTCAATCGAGGTCTCCCTCTACCTTTATAAAGAAAGGGAGGAGCTGGATGGACTAAGCCCACCACAGAAATTTTGTTTAACAAAATTGGCCTCGAAAAATAAAAAAACATTTACACGAACATATCTGTTCGAAGCTAAAGTCCCTTCCCCAATTATCTAACAATAATTTAACAAAATATCTATAGATACGCTAATACCTCTCTTAGCGCTCATTTTTCCATCGTAAATGTTTTAATCATCGTAATTCTTTACGCATTCTTAAAAAGTAAACGGAAATACCGAGTAAATATAGCAATTACACAAAATATAAGAAATGTCCTTCCGTAATAATTTATGATCATACACAATGAAAAAATATGCTATAGATATCATTGAACACTTTCAACGAGAATTGATGTGAACGAGATAGTCAACATTTTTTTTAGGTATAACATATTTTTAAATAGTAGAAATTTAGAGAGGCCTTTCCCCAACAATGGCACAGTACAGGCTAGCATAAAAAATAATTAAATCAGCTTCACGCTTTGTCCCGCATATAGCCACAGTACTCAGAGAGAACCTAGTGTTAGGACACTCCGTTTCCCACTTTCTGCCGAATTTTTCAAGACATTGCGTGTTGAATGTCGGAACTCGACGCCGGCCTATTGCCTATTGGTGCCAGAGCGAATAAAAAATATCGAGCGAAAATTAAAATATCAATAAATAATAATTCCTTCCTTCGTGTGGGGATCGAACCCACAACAGTCTCGTTACAGTCACGCCCTTCCTTGTGCCCCAATATTTTTAAAAACCGACCCACTAAAAAAAACAAAACTATTTTTTGTAGACGAAAAACATAGTAGGATAGTATTTTGGCCACATGGAGGTAATCGGTACGTTAGATGATCCTTATCTATGCTTGTTACTACGGAACACTTTACCACTTACTACTTTAGGCATCTTTAGAAATAAATTGTAAATTAAATTTTAATTTTATTACAGCTGATTCATGGCCACAGGTGTTTGATGATAGCGACGCTAGACGAGATTGGAACTGGCAGCCTGAAATCAACATGGATAATTTGGTGTCCCTCATGATAAAAGAAGTTAAGGAAAAAATTAAATCCAATAGTAATTGAATTTTAAGCATTTGTGTTTTACTTTTTCTCATTTTAAATAAAATTAAACATGATATGATTTAAATTGACATTTACTTCTCGGGGTACCAACCTGCCCTTCCGATCTAGTATTATGATCTAGTGTAGTCTTCTTGATTTCATTTCTAAATTAGTAACATTTTTATTTCTATAATTCTAACAGGTAAACTAATTCTGAGAATCACAAATTTAACGGTATTACAACGGTAAAAACATCATATTTAATTTAAACCTATTAATAGATATTTAAAAGTAAATAATAATGGAGCAATATAACTTTCATTTAAAATTATTTTTTATTTCTTTTAAAAAAATGGCAATAATTAAAGTGATATTATTGGAAGGATCTAATTCCAGGATAGTTGGGAGTGTAACGCAGGACCATAAGCGTGCGACTGGAAACGCGACAGAGTGTGGGTTCGATCCCCACTTAAGTAAATGAAATATTTAATATTTTCGTTCCTCGTTACCAGAGTAAAGAGCCATTCAACACACCTCCAAGTCCCTTTCTACCCTGCTTTGTGCAGGATACAGCGTGAAGCGACTAATTCCACCAGGCCCCTTTCACGAAAGGGCCTATAAGAAAACCGCTTCACGCCATCCGTACACATTGGAAATTCCTACTCATCGGATAGAAAAAAGTGTAGTACGATCGACAAGTCGTGGCCGCCCTGAAGTTAGATTTTCTGAGCTTTTGCGCATTGTTCACTTGGGAAGAAAGCAATCAAAAGTAAAATAAAATCCTTAAATCAAATCTGCACACCCGTCACCAGCTAACTTCAAGGCGGCCACGACTCGTCTACCGTACCTCCGTAGACTGCATCAACACATCAAACTTGACGCTATCAAACGTGAGCCCATTTTAGTATTAAATAGTATAAGGTATTAAAAAAAAACGAAATTGTAACATATTTTTATTAAGCGTTCATACATTAAAATATTCTTATTTCATTAGGCAACACGCAGTAAGTGTAAGAAAATCCATTTACATTAATTACGTCAAAAAATTGTAATAGTTATGTATAATAATATGTTTTTTTTTGTAATTTTACAAAATATAATATAATATAATTTATTTAAAATATTATTAGGCCCACTGCGTAATAAATCGAATTAAAAAAAAAATGTTTTTCTTACACTCACTTTTATTACATTTCATTTCATTTAAGTTTACACCAAAATGAGTCAAATCAAATTCCTCACAGATCCTCTATTAAATGAAATATTATTATATAGCAAGTGTGTGATGATGATACAGTAGTAAAAATATAATACAATTTCTAGTAACTAATTAAAATAACGAAATTATTTCACATTATGGAGAAATCATATTTGACAAATATACATTACAAATAAAAAGCGACTCGCTGCGAATGTTATTTTTAAATAATATTACAGTAACAGAAATTACAAAGTTACAGTATAATAAAAACATTTGAAAAAATATTAAAGTTAACATAAAATTAGTGTTAAGTCTATGAAAGGGAAGAAAATAGAAATTAGCTCTTTTCTTCCTTTATTAAAAAAAAATATTAATTAATTATTTTAATAAATAAAAATATTTTGTTTAAAAATTATTCATTGAGAATTTAAAAATAATTATTAATTAATAATTTGTTGTAATAAATTAAAATTAAGCTTTAATTTTTTTATGTTTTTGTCATCAATAAATTTGGTTAATGAGAAATGAGTGACGCGCAAATCCAGTTTTACAATATGGTTTTTAAGAGTGAATCTCAATTGGCCATATTATTATAATACAATAACAATGTCTTTTAAATAAAAAATAATAAAAAAACTTGTGGTAACATACATGTGTAACAGTTTGAAAAGGAAAATTGTATTTAAAACCTTAAAATTTTTAAAGACTAATATGTAGTTATTTTATAAAATTATTATTAAAATATTTTGTATCACATTTGACCAATTAAGATTCACCATTTTCACCATTCAATGAAAACGGCGTGCCACGACATACACAAACAGTCTCACCCACGTTATTTTGAAGAATGGACGTTTCATATTGTCTTCAAAAACAGACGCAATATTGGTATCACACAATATGGCCAATCGCAAAGTGACCTAACCTATACAATATACACACAATAGTTAAAAATGCACTTTTTACTCTTTTTTTATATTAACATATTTAAATATCAATAAAAGGTCACTTCACATTGAACATGATAACATCTACTTTATTAGTTATATCTTTATTTTATTATTTGTAGTGATGAATTCTAGCATTCTAATTACTAAGCTAGCGTGTAAACGACGGTGCGTAATAATTTAAAAAAAAGAGACATATTACACTAAATAATATTTATTTAGACACGCGAACGCATCTACGGAATAAACTTAATAATTTTTATATTATTGTAAAAGTTAAGTAATTTGAAAAATACAGCAAAATGTTTCAATAGAATAATCATTGCACATTACACTCGTATTTAGAATTTTATGATATTTTTTTAGCTTCACGCTTTATCGCGAAGATGGTAGGACAGGATAAGACACTCGGTTGCCCACTCTCCACCCAATTTCTGAAACGTTGCGTGTTGGGCGAGGAAATAAAAATATTTCATACTCCCGAGTAGAAAACGAACTCACAACCGTGGCGTTTACAGTCAGACGGTGTGCTACTGCGCCGTCACGGTCTCAATTTGTACAATATTTGGTTCTTAAATATTAGTATAGAATACAATGGCCGCTATGCTCTTACACCGTAATTCACTGGAAAGTATTTGTAAATTGCTTTTAATTTATTACATAACAAAAAGTAAATTGTTTGAAATGTATCTAAACATGCAGAAATTAAATGAACTTATATTTATATATTTATGTTCATTGTAACTATGAACAATGAACATTGTCTAAACCTGTTTTTTTTGTGTATTTCCGTTAATTCTTATGCAAACAGCCACTGATTTCCAATGTTTTAGTTTTTTTCATTTGTGAGACTATGGTTATTGTTTATTTTAAATTGAAATGAAAATTATACCAACAAAATAGAATGAAATAAAATAAACTAATTGTTATGGCACTATGCACACTGCACATGTTTATGAATTGAAAAAAGTATAATTGTGCATTTTAATACAGAATGATTAAAATTTTAATAATCTTACTTCATTACGTTCCTAATATATAAAAACTTAAAAATATCGGGCTAGCTTACTAAATATTTTTAAAAAAATTCTACATTTTATTATTTTAACAAAATATCACCAATTTCGACTAAAATATGTATTTGGAAAATTACACACAATATTTAAAGTGATATTAGGATATATTTTTGACGCTTGTTAAAAAATTGTGGTCATTTTAATAATATATATTACGTTCATAAGTTGTTTTTACAACTTTTAAATAAAAAAATTTACAAATAAATTACAAGGTTACAAGCTCTACAGAGCAGATTCCAGCAAATTTGTTAATGTTTGTAATATTCAAGTATTCTATACTTAAAACAAAATATAAAATAATTATTTTACTTTTCAGTAGTAAAATTAAAATAAATTACATAAAAACGAGAATGTAGTGTGTAACTGTCCTCATACACCATAATATATAAAAAATACATTATAAACAATAACTTATTCATTAAATTTACAGTATTCCTCGAATGATACAAAAATTTAAAAAAAAGCTTAAGTACCAGGCTTTGAAGAATTAAGTGATTGTATTTTGATCCAATATTCATTTAATTTTACGCGATAATAATTAAAAAATTAAAAAAAATCCAAATTTAAATCAGCTTCACGCTGTATCCCGCACACCACAGGGTAGGCAGAGGGAACCTAGTGGTAAGACACTCCGTTCCCCACTTTCTGCCGAACTTTGGAGGCATGTTGAGTGGCAGAACTCAACGCCGCGCTTAACCTCGACACCAGAGCGAACAAATGGAAATATTAATTTAAGTGAATATTTCATCTCCTCGAGCGGGGATCGAACCCACAACCAGTCGGTTTTACAGTCACACCTCGTGCCGCTGCGCCACGACTGGCCTCATATAATAAAAAAATATTCTTAATTAAATTACATCTATTACAGAAGAACATGATAAAGTAACGAAAAAAGAAAAAAACATTAAAATAACATTATAATCATATTGGTGCTCAAAATCATTAAATCCTGATAAGATAACACTTGATTATAAATAATTATATGTTTGCGTGTAAAAAACCGGTTTGTAAAAATATAATTATAAGCAATTATGAGAAAAATATCATCTGTTCGCCAATATTTATGGAGGACCTTTATACTACAGTATTTGAAATAAATAAATCATATTTAGAATATCGCCATATCCACATTAGTCAAACACAAAGTAAATTACGCAATAAATATTTACGAGTTAGTTCATCTTGATTTACATTTTACATTTGGCGATCATCGACCGTATCGCATTAAAAGAATACCAACTATAAGTACACGTTTTTGTATTAAAAAATAATAATTTTTGGATTCGATTTTTATCTTCGATCCTCTATTCTATGTCTAGATTGAAGAATTTAAGAAGTTTAAGAAGATAATAAATCGATTAATAAATGAAGATAAGAAATACAAAGAATATAATAGAATCGAAAGAAACATTTTTTTTTTATATAATTAATTCATTTTTCACCGTTCAGTAAAGTAGTTGGGTATGTGTTGGTTAATTAGACCAGGCTATTTGACGACACTAGACCCAGTGTTTTTCTATATACATATATGAACAACAGAGAGAAAAAAACTCGAAACAATGATTTCAGCAGTTGCCAATACATTTTTGTTTATAACAAACAGTAATTTAATCAATTAAGATATGAAAAACATAAAATTTATGTATGTATGATATACTTATTGTAATAATATACAAGTAAATTTTACTTTTATATTTTTTACAAGAGGTTCTGTCATTTGCTCTGTTATAGAGCAAAAGGAGTGAAAGTGCATATTTTGCTGCTTTTATTTACGATAAACTTTGACGTTAATATAACAAAAACTATGGAGATGCCAGTTTAATAGGATCGAATTTCTCGCTTCTTTGCAATTTTCAAGATAAATGAAAAAAATAGGTATACATGATAACAAATATAATTACTCTTTGCTAAGATTAAATATACGAAAATACGAAATATTCATGTTTTCGTATATTTAACCTTACCAAGTTACCTACCGATAGCAAAAAAAAACAAAACATATTAAATAAAATAATTACTCGCTTGAAACAAGCACTTAAAATGAATATGTAAAACAAACCGGTATTAAAGCGAATATTTTTGATGATTGCACAACAATGATGTCGGGAGAATGACTTCTTTATATAAATATTCTATTATATTCTACAATTTAACGAAACAGAAGTTTTTATAATTTTATTAATTATACCTTTGAATGGTATCGTGGTACAAGTAGGTACCTACTTGGATTCAGTTTTAGTATCAGCTTCACGCTGTATCCCGCACACAGCAGGGTAGACAGAGGGAACCTAATGTTAAGACACTCCGTTCCCCACGTACCGCCGAAATCTGGAGGCATTGCGTGTTGAGTGGCGGAACTCAACGCCGCGCTTTGACTAGATACCAGAGCGAAGAAAAGTATATTTGATGTGTAATGTAAATTTAAATAAATATGTTATTGCTTCGTGTGGGGATCGAACCCACAACCGTCCCGTTACAGTAACACCCTTGTGCCCCTGCGCCACGACGGCCTCTACGGAATTATAAGTGATGTATTTAGATTCTAACGTCATATCAATGAAAGTTCCATTTTTTGTCATTCGACTACAAAAGCATATAGAGATACGAATAACAAATCTATTTATATTGTCTTTAGTCCAGAATACTGACCGAGCAGAGAATACTAGGTTTTTTCAATCTAATAATAACGGGAAACACAAAGTAGAATTTAGTATAGTTTTTGGACATTTTAGTATCGAATCAAATGATCTCAACACCTTTTAAACTTCCAATTAGCTTAACATTGGTTTCTCTAAAAAATAAGAATAAACAGTTTCCATTTTACATTTAACATTATTATTAATTGTTTTAACAGTACTTACAAATTATACTTACTTCTATCTATATAACATATAAATATTGCACATATTATTATGGCCGTTAGCTATAATTGACAATATGGCGGTACTTTACGAGTCGCATGTTAATGGGACACATATCATGGTCATTATAGAAAAGGCAAGATCAAAAGATTTTAGAGTTAGTTAAGCCAGCTTATAGGAAAATGAAAACTAAATCTTTTACATTACTAAAATTTATCGTAAATAATATTTATATACAAGCTTAAATTTGGCAAAAAAAAAAGACTTCAAAATAAATAAAAAAAAAATGCGCTTATAATAATATAAAAAAATAAACGATTGATGTCAAATTAACGTTAATACGGTCATTTTTCTTCTTTTTTTTTTCATTTCCTTAGATATCGTACATATACATGTTAAGTAGTCATAGTGTGGTTTAAACGACAGTTTAATTTTAGGAAAAATATTACCTTAATAAATATTTCAAGGCAACTCGATCTACTTATTCCGTTTTATCGTGCAGCTGTTGTTCTTTGTGCTTTAGCTCTTTGTAACGTTGCCTGAGTTGAGCCTTCTTGATATTTGTCATTAATTGTGTTGACTGGTACAACCACGACCCCTGCAAATAAGATAGTAAAAATCTGTTAACTATTGAGCCTAGTCGTGGCGCAGCGGCACAAAATGTGACTGTAAAACCGACTGGTTGTGGGTTCGATCCCCACTCGAAGAGATGAAATATTTACTTAAATTTACATTTCCATTTCTTCGCTCTGGTGTCGAGGCAAAGTGCGGCGTTGAGTTCTGCCACTCAACACGCAATGCCTCTAGAATTCGGCAGAAAGTGGGGAACGGAGTGTCTTAACATTAGGTTCCCTCTGCCTACTCTGATGTGTGCGCGACACAACGTGAAGCGTGAAGAAATGAAACTATTTCCGTAGTCACGGGTAGTCTACCCGTGACCACGGACTACTGCAAAGTTCGAAACGTCGGGTTTCCAAAAGTGTATAAAAATACAATATATACGCGATTAATCCGGTTAAAATAGTTTAATTTAAAATGCAGTTTAAATAGAGTTATTCTATTTAAACTGATTTATGTTCTTTGTTTGTTCTTGGTTATAAATAAAGTACCACAAATATTTACACTCGGGGGATTATTATTTATTAATATTTTCATTTCTTCGCTCTGGTGTCGAGGCAAAGCGCGGCGTTGAGTTCCGCCACTCAAGACGCAATGCCATGAGAATTCGGCGGAAAGTGGGAACCAGAGTGTCTTAACACAAGGTTCCCTGTGCCTAACTTCTAGATATATGCGTGATATAGCACAAATACAACAGAAGACGAAGATGTGGACGCAAATTAATACAGCCCATTTAAAAAACCGTTGTTTAAACACTTGAAACTTGAAATCACTCAAAACAGTAATATAACATTAAAATACACAGCTTTCGCTGATTTAGATAAGATAAATTGTACCATTAAATATATATTTTTACGTCGTTCTAAAATTTTAATATGCATTAGATTATAATATTAGATATATATTCAAATTTTAACCAAACGGTAAGATCACATATAACAATATTAATAATGTAGTAGGTTCGATTTGACTTATCCAGTCGATTGTCAATTTATAATTAACATTAAACTTATTATGGGTAAGCAACATGCATCTTGAATTTGGTCATTCTATTGGAAAGTGGATGACAGAATAGTTTTTTTTTAGTTATTAACCACGAAATTGCTACGAAATAATATACAAAAGATACAAATAAAAAGTAAAATTTATATTGGCAACTAAGCGTACATATTTTTAAATTTTTAAACTTTACATTTCATAAGACTGTATTTCTACATTCTTTATAAATGTAATGAAGTAATACGATAATTAAGTTCAAGAGGCCATCGTGGCGCAGCGGCACAGCGACTGACTGTAAGCGCGACGGTTGTGGCTACGATTACCACTAGAGAATTAATTATTTTTACTTCCTCGCTTTGGTCTAGATTCGATGTCATAAAATTCGGCGGTAACGACAGGAACAGAGTGCCTTAACACTAGGCTGCTCTCCTAGGGTATGCAGAGG
Source organism: Heliconius hecalesia formosus (assembly GCA_018249775.1). Classification (NCBI taxonomy): domain Eukaryota; kingdom Metazoa; phylum Arthropoda; class Insecta; order Lepidoptera; family Nymphalidae; genus Heliconius; species Heliconius hecalesia. The sequence goes on from DWMY01001751.1 coordinate 13,074, forward strand.
AACATGGTATTAACAAAAAAATGTGACATTTTTTATATTTATGCCTCCACATCATCATATTAACATAAGTATTAAAACTATTTTAAATTAGGACGTCTGTATATAATCAAAGAATGCATAACAAGATAGCGCATAATCATCGGACCATTGTTATGTCTGCGTTACTGTATCACTTTATAACGCTGTTTTCCGACATTTGGAAGAAATATACGAGTTCTTTTTCCATTTAAAAAGTTACTGGTTTAAGTTTATTAGAAAATGTGGACAAACCTATATGTTGTTTAGTTTATTCCTTATTTTTTCTCTTTACAAGTAGAAAACGTAAAAAATACAATCATAAAGAAAATTTGTGATAAGATACACAATTGTCCGTTTTCCGCCCTATTTATAAACTAATCTTAATATCATAGTACCCGATTGTGTTAACAGTTAATGCTGTTTGCCAACGTACAAACTTAACCACAGCTTTGTCACGATCTATTTAAGGTTAATAATTAATATATATTTTCTTTTATTATTTAAAACAGAATTTATTGTTAAAAATGTTTTAAATTTTATAAT
>DWMY01001752.1:0-13630 GCA_018249775.1 Heliconius hecalesia formosus
GTTTTATAATATGAACAATTGTATTATGTACCTATATTGTATATTCAGTAACATTTTGGGTAACTATTTATTAAAAAATAAATACTAAACGTAAGAAAGAAAAATTTAGGCAGCGGTCGGCTTCCAAGCCGATTTTTTTTAGGAATTTCAGCTAAAACTATCTCGAACTCTTAAAGAAACAGTCGAAAATATATTATATTACATTTATATCTAAAAAAACCACAATAATTTAGAAAACGCACCGAAAAATTCGGCGAAAAGTGCGGAGTGACTTACTTAACCTTAGGTTCGCTCTACCTACCCTGCTACGTGCGGGATACAGCGTGAAGCTGATGAAGCTGATAAATTGTTTGGTTGAGCGCGTTAATCTCTGGAACTTCTGGTTCTTATTTTGGATAGTCAATTTATCGAAGAAGGCCACAGCGATCAGAGTTACGTTAAAAAGTTAGAATGAGTTATGTATAATACACAACTCTTAATTACTTCCATTTGAACCTGGGGCCTAATCTGCAAACATGGGTGTATCAAGAGTTATTTTGTTTAACTCTTGTTTTTTTTATTTTTTTGGTCCAATATTTTGTTACTAATAATTCTGCGGTGTACACCAGACTATTCTGGGGTGAGCACTAACCACCCCGCCCCCGGAATCCTACGCCCATAGCTGGAGGTAATAAGCTAGTGTCCAATACGTATAACATTTAATATATTAAATTTATAGCAAGAAGCCATTCAATAAAATGTCATAAGCACAAAGGGACAAGTAAAAGGTTAACTTATATAATATAACCGTAAACCGTGTATTGATTTTATCAAAGTTTCAGTAGGAGCTGGGCAGGTTTAAGTTGCACAAGTATTACGTAAACTGCCCACGCTATAATTAAAAGGAAAGGTTTCTAGTTCTTTTTAGCTTCACGCTGTATCCCGCTCATAGCAGGATAGACAGAAAAAGCCTGGGAACCTAGCGTTAAGATACTTCCGTTCTTCATTTTCCGTTGAATTCTGTAGGCGTTCCATGTTGAGTGTCGATTATATTTTTGTCGTTTATTTAAATAAAAAAATCCTTTGTTCAATATTTTTTTAAGAATAGCAAATATCAGCTATACTATTATACTACTTACAACTTTTTCATATTTAGCTGATATTTTTTTCGTTGTTTGTGCAACCGCACTAATTTAAAAGTCAATTTAACAGTAATTAGCGTCTATTATTAATAAAATACATTCATAATATATCGATAGTAGATAAGATATCGATTATTTTCTCAATTTGCCATAATGACATACCTATCGCAAATATTTTATTTCATTCTCTTACAAACGGGTACAGCTTCACATCCAATTTAAACTTTATCGTTAAACTTCAACTTCACGCTGTATCCCGCATACTCACACAGGTGGGCAGAAGGAACATTGTGGTAAGACGCTCCATTCTCCCCTTTCCATCCAATGTTCCGGATAAAAGGGGAAACATTCACTAATATATTATAAAGAGTTTGTTTAGTTAAACGTGCTAATCCCAAAAAATACTGGTTTGATTTGTTTTTTTTAATGTTAAATAGTCACTTTGCCATGATGGCTATAGGCTACATTACGTTATTTTTCTATTTGACCACGCAGGCAACGCCGTATATAAAAGCTAGTTGATAATCATAATCAAATCAACTTCACACTGTATCCCGCACACAGCAGGGTGGGTATGCAAAGGGAACCTAGTATAAGACTCTCGATTCTCCAATTTCCGCCGAATATTTCGAGGCATTGTGTGTTGAGAGGCAGAACTTAATGTCGAGTTTTTGCCTTGCTGCCAGAGCGAAGAAATAAAAATCTTAATAAATAATAATTAATTCCCTCGTATGGGGATAGAAACCACCACGTCGACTTAGAGTTATACCCTTATGCCTCTGCGCCACGACATACTCATAATAAAATCTAGTTGTCAAGTTAGTATTGCATAAAAAAAAATATTATTGTGAATATTTTATTAATAACATAATAATAATTATTAATAATACTGCAACACTAAATAATTACTCGAATTAAAACAGCTGTAACAAACTAGCAAATATACAAACATACATACATCTATATAAATCAGTACGCAACTCCATTACTATCTTGGACTTATAGAAATGTTTACTTTCGACATCAACGAGATCTAGGGCGCAACGGAATGCAAGATACATAGACGCCCGCCTCCTTCTTATGTATATTATACGGAGACAGGCACATTTCCAAGAAACTCTTTAAATTTAAGGGAAAACATTTTTTTTATCTACAAACCTTTTTCCCTTTAGTTAGTTCAGAGAACATTATTGGAGTGTTATGACACTAGATTACTTAAATACTCAATGTTAGGACTCTTGATTCTTTACTTCATTATCTATTATAGATTACGGTGAAATCAATTTTTCTGTACGTATAAAATTTTTGTAGTTTTTTTTTTCTTTTTAGCTTCACGCTGCTTCCCGCACTTAGCAAAGTAGGCAGACGCAACCTGGGAATTTAAGAAGACACTTACTTCATTATCATTACGAGACTTCAGTTATCCACCTTACGCCGGTAACGAGGAGAAAAAATTCCTCGTTACCAGGGCGTGGAAATAAAAATATTAAATATTTCATGCCCCCGAGTGGGGGGATCGAACCCACAACCGTGGCGCTTACACAAGTCACACGTTTGCCCCGCACTACGATGGCAACTGATTTTAATTTATAGATAGTAAAAGAATTTCATAACATTTCGTTTCTTTTTATTAAATATGCTTTTAATTAATTTGATTAGATTTATTATTATATAGAACTTTTATTTTATAAGTAGGTTATATTCTTTGAAGCTTATTTACTAAAGCTACGCCTACATCTGTTTGAAATAAATAAAGAAAAGTAAAATATGAAATTTATTTTAACTTTCAATTTTTTTTATGTTTTGTATTATGGATATTAACATTATCATTCATATCGACTAATATTTATTAACATTAATGTATATAAATAGTTTATTGTGCATTTTAGGCGATAAGTCAGAGAAAACTCAATTTTTGAGACGTTGTGTGTTGAGTGGAACTCAACGCTGCCAGCTTGTCTTGTTATCAGAACGAGGAAATGAAAAAAATATTTTGCCATCTTTCTGAGAATAGGGAATCGAACTCGTCACTATCAAAGGCAATGACTAATAGTAATGACTAGTTTTTTTATATGCTGTTTGACCAACGTGGTCAAAAGGATATATGTAACTATAAGCTGTGCACGACAACAACATTTTTTTCGATTTACGTGTATAGCATATAGCCTTAAGCCGTTGTCTGCAAATTACTAGCCAACACAAAAATACTTTATCAATTCAGACCAATAATTTCTGAGATTAGCGCGATCAGCCATACCAACTCTTGAGCTATATAAATATTAGCGCAGAGTAGGTATATTATATATGTAGTAGTTGCCCTTGAATTGGTATTTTTGTCAATTAACAAAAAGCTTTTTTATGATAGTCATAAAAAGAACTCTTAATTTGAGTTTAAGACCGAGAAGAACTACTTACTTAAATTGGGACCAACTATAAGTGATAAAAAAATGCTACAAACATTTAATTATATACCTAAATTTTTAACTGCATCCAATAAATTAAAATTGAATGTCTTAATATACACACATGAATTCCGCGAATGCTTTATATTTTAAAAAATAATAGACATTGCAACTATAACAATGAATGGGAATCGAACCCACGACCATTTAGAAAAATTAGGGAACTACAAACTCAGCATAATGTAAAATATATAGGTACGAACCACCGAACTCAGTTACTGCTGAGACTTGGTTGGTTAGTTGACAACGAAAGGCGGCCTTCGAATGGCGACTTCCAGTGAAATAGACAATGCAAAAAATACTTTCCGTATTCCAATAACAATAAGTACCAATCTCCATTGTTACTATTAATAACTAATTAAATCAGTAAATATTGAACTTAAATGAGTAAAAACTAAAAATCATACTACTAGTCAAAATTGGTTCAGATTCGAGATTTATAAAACTATAAATAACATGTTAAACGAAAAAAATAATTTTGGAATATATTGATTACGATTAAATATTTAAATATACAGCAGTATTTATTTTCTTCAATTCATTAAAGTAATCTTATTTTACGTCATCGTCACAACATACGAATGGTAAAAACATCAAAAGTTGAGGCCGTCCTAGCGCAGATTTAAAGTAAATCCACGGTGCCTAACGGTATCGGTAATGTCTCAAAAATTGGACGAAAACTGGGGAACGGAGTGCCTTAACATTATATTGCCTTTACCCACCATGCAATAATAGAAGATACCGTGTAAATGTAAAAAAAAATAAATAAAAAATGAGCTTCTCAGACCATCTTACATAACTAACTATACCGAGCTCAAGTTCCTAAAACTCGCAAATGGATTCTTGGCTTGCCACTTAAGAACGTAAGTGGATGACATTTCCTCAGACAAGGATCTAAATTTAAAGAGAAAGAAAAAAATTAAAAAATTATATTAGCTTCACGCTGTATCCCGCACACAGCAGGGTAGGCAGAAGGAACCTAGTGTTAAGACACTCCGTTCCCCACTTTCTGCCGAATTTCGGAGGCATTGCGTGTTGAGTGGCAGAACTCAACGCCGCGCTTTGCCTCGACACCAGAGCGAAGAAATGGAAATATAAATTTAAGTTAATATTTCATCTCCTCGAGTGGGGATCGAACCCACAACCAGTCGGTTTTTACAGTCACACCCTGTGCCACTGCGCCACGACCGGCCTCAAAGAGAAAGAAAGAGGTTTAAATTAATTATACTGTTAGATATATCCTTAATACTAAAGTGTGATGAAAATTTGTGTAGTTTTAGATTCATATCGCACCTTTAGAATTATAGTGACCTACTTAAAAACCATGATTTTGAGTCTTTGTCAGAAATTGACCTAAAACGACGCTGTACACAGCAGGGTAGGCAGAGAGAACTTAGAATTAAGACACTTGGTTCACTTCACATAAGTCGGGAACAAGGTCAATTTCTGACAAATACTCAGTCATGGTTTTTTTTTGATTAGGTCACTATAATTCTAAAGGTGCAATATGTATACGCGAAAATTTTTGATCCAATTATCACTTGATATGTTAATTATGTTTAAACATAAACAATAACTCAAGATTTACTTTGATTGCGCGATTACTTGATCACGCGATCGACCTCAGTTGAGAACGATTTTTAAATACAGGCCTAATTTCCCAGTCATGATGTGGATGGTGTCTGATGGACTCTAGTGTTAAGACATGTTGAGTTGATGTTGAGCGGCAGAATTCAACAGCTTTTGCCTCTACGGCAGTGCGAAGAATTGAAAATTTTATATTTTTCTTTTTACTGATGTTCTTATAGAGGGATAGACCTCTAAGCGCAAAGGACACTCAAAAAGGAGGAATCACATATAAACATGTTACCCATCCTTATACATACATTCAATTCATTTATGCAAAGATTACATTATTGTATTACAACAAAACTAAGTACCGTTAGCAAGATTTTGGTTAAAAAAAAACGAAAAAAAAAAACTCATATACACATAAACAGTCAAGTCAACTTGTCAGTTATGCAACGGCGCTCGACGAGGGCGGACGTGGGTCGATTGCCTCAGAAGGTCATATCACTATTGGAATCTGGGTTTAGGTTAAACGAGATTGATTGCTCGTTATTTGTAATGGACGGTTGAATAAAATTGCGATACTATGTATTGTTTAAACAATCAATGGAGCAAAGCCATTAAAAACTTTTCTATTTTCTTGGCTCTTATTTGTTTTATAAAATACTAACTTTTACCTGTGGCTTCGCTTCGACAATTTTGGCTTATGTTGTAACGAACAACTTGATGCCTGACATATCCAAAAAATCTTCAACACGAACCAGTAGTTCCTGAAATTAGTCAGGATCATTCCGCGTTCAACCAAATAAACGGTTCAGTTTTATATTATTAGTATAGATATATCATATTGGAACTATGATACTACTAATTTCCTGAAGACAAAATCAAAAATACTTTATATCCTCAAGAATACTTTATGACATTTCTCCTCATTTAGTAACCCTAGGGGACTGAACCTACTAGCTTAACTGAGCCTCAACAGGCAAGGGAAACATCTTTTTTTTAGCTTCAGACTTTACCCCACACATGGCAGGGTAGGCAGAGAGAAGTACCGCACAATTTTCAAGACATTGCGTACTAAACAGAACTCAGCCCATAAAACGCGTTAAATATTTCCCAATCATATTTCAATCCAAAATATAAACTCACTACCGCCCTCTTCACACAAACACAACTCTACGCGGCCACGGTGGCGCCAACAATGTATTATAATTTCAACTTATCATGAGTAATACATGTTTTTCCTACAGTACCTATCTACTCGCAATTTACTAAATACAGCTACACATAACGGGAAGTATCGAGATAATACCTACATATAATAGCATACTGTAACTAAAGTGGATATGAGAGTGTTATGGACAGTATATAATATTACAACAATAGTTAGTTAATTAATTAAAGTTAGGAAGGTAATGAACCAGACGGCGCTGTTTGTGTAACAAAATGAAGAAAAAAATAAACTTCAAACATAAACAAAACGTATGTTTTGTTTATATTGGAATCATTTAAACACCATGAAATAAATAACAGACCGTTAAAAATATAAAAAAAAAAAAACATATAAAAGCTAACAAATTAAAAAAAAATAGTTATGGTGTACATTTAGTCACCATTAGAATTCAAGGTTTTTTGATACCTTCAAACCTTGATACCTTGAACATCAATGATATTTCCCCCCAATTCTGACATAGAAATACTGATATTTTTACCCACTAATATTTTTTTTTAGCATCACGCTGTATGCAGCTGTGCATTGAGCAATTTCCGCTAAATTCTGGAGGCATTGTATGTCGAGTGACGGGACTCAACGACTCGCTTTGCCTCGAAAGTAAAGCTTAGATAATAGATATAACAAATATTTCATTTCTAGAGTGGAAATCGAACCCACAACCTGTCCACTTTGTGCCATCGCGCCACATCTGGCGTCTAAAAAAAATTTTTTTTAGCTCCACACTGTATCCCGCCTATAGCAAGGGCAAAGAGCACCTAAGAACCTAATGTTCAAGAAAGTAAGATACTTCGGCTTTCTTTCTGCCGAATTCTTGAGGTAATGCGTGTTGAGTAGCGTAACTCAAAGTCGCGCTTTGCCTAGCTACCAGAGCGAGAAAATAAAAGTGGGATCCCCGTGGGAATAAAACCTGCAAATGTCGTGTTTACAGGCCTTGCTGATACACATTGGTGTTATGATTATTAAATATCTAAAAAAAAAAAAAAAAACATATCCTATCCTACTAATATTATAAGTATGTAAATGTGAGGATGAATGTTTGTTCCAGTTTCACGCAAAAACCATTCAACGGATTTAGATCAAACTTTATAGTAAGATAGCATACCTACACATTATAGGCTATAATTCATGTCAATTTTATATAATTTGGATATAATATAACAGCAGTTGAAGCAGGCGAAGCCGCGTGTCATATACAAATAAATAGAAATACCTGAATATAAAAAAATTGGCAACTAATAAAATATTTTAAACAATGAAAAATCTAATATAATTGATAGTTAAATAAACTTAATTGTATTTATAAGTAGTTCTCAGCTGTCGGATCAACGCCACTTTTACTGGCTACACTATATGTTTTTAAGCACCACTGTCTAGACTGGCCTGCACTATTGATCGCAACGGAACTTCTCGTTGGGCGACATTTTGAATACGTCTATTTATTATATTATAAAAACTAACAATAATGAATTTTATATAAAAAAATATTGTGTTAAAAATATATTTTTATGTATAGGTAGTGACTACGTTAGGTCTGGGTTCGATATCTATTCGAGAAAATATCAAAGCTCTTCCTATCAATAATCATTCGCTGTCTGGCAAAACAAAATGCAACGTTAGGTACAGTTATTAATGTAGTGAATAAAAGTGTCTATAAATATGTTGAAATCGGACGATAAAATAACTTATCATTGCCACAGACCATCAAAATCAAAAAAATAAATTTGGTTTTAATCATTTCAAAATACCAATCATTAAACAAACATATATCTATTTATAAAGACTACAACAGTACACGTTGCTATTCTTTTTTAAACTAAGTTACTCTCTCTCTCTCTCGACATGAACAGAAAGATGCTGACCACATGTACCTCTCTAGTAAAACAACAATAGGGCAAAAACAAATTAAAAAAACTTGCATCACAAGATGAATGTTTCATAAGACACGTTGTTTTTGTAATATGCCGTTTTGGACATTATTGCAACATATTTTGTTACTTTGAAATTGGCTGTAGGCCGCCTACAACCAACAAGTTTGGCGTTTGTCTTTTGAAATAGTTGAGCAAATGACATGTTAAGTTTAAGTTACAGCTACTTGTTAAGATTTTAATAAAAAATATGTAAAAATTTAAGGTATACCTCTATAAATTAACAACAACAATCTCTACAATATGTTCCAAATTTAAAATTAAAAAAAAAAACAAAAATTAAAAAAATAAGAAAAAAAAGTTTTTCTAGTCAGAGGTCTTGTTCAGACAGACAGATCTTGTTAGAAATAATATACAATGAAACTTATCTCTAGATTCTTCCTACCCACATAATGCGAAACCACATATGGAGATGAAAAAACATGGTTATTGAGAAATAGAGGAACACCACAGCATCCTACTAATAACGTGACGATTATGGATTTCATCCCACTCGGAAAAGAATTCAAATTTCTTCGTTCTGATGACAAGATAAATCGCGGCGTCAAGTTCCTCCACTCAGTGACTCAACACGGGATTGCGAGAATGTGGTATTACGAATATTTTAATATTAGGTTCCTTTTGCCTATTCTGCTATGCAGAAAAAAAACCGTAAAAAAAAATTTCTTTATGAAAAAAAAAAATCGAAAGGCGGTCAATACCGGCTCACAAATTGTTCACAATCAATTTTATTATATTAAATTATAGACATCATGACTGGGCCAATTCTGAACTCTGTAAAGCTTTCACTATTGCATTCAGATTCACTAAAAGTCAAGTTTAGATTAATAATATTTTCCAAAGAAGATTATATTAGTGTCAATTATCTGCACATACTCTCTCTTATCCAGAAATAGAAATAGTTAAATTTATATATATATATATATATATATATATATATATATATATATATATATATATATATATAATTTTTAAATATAATTCTTCATTTCCCTAATTTGATTTTATCTACCACTTAAAATTCTCTATATAGACTATGCTACATACATACGTATCTTAAATCTATACTTATATATAATTTAATTTTATATTAGCTTTATTTAATTTATTATTTATTTTAAGCCTCATGAAACTCGAGACCAAAAATATATATTTTTGTAAGATGATTGATTGATTTCTGTGATGTGATTTTGTTAAGGATCGATACAGAAACGTAAATTTTACATAACTGTATTTCGTTAATCGTCGTCCGCAACTTTGTTTGCGCGGACTTAAAAATGTAAAAACCTTGAAATCGATCTTGAGATGCCATTTTTAACAGCATCAGCATCAACAGCATCTCAAGGTCGATCTCAGACTTGATTTATAGATACGGGCCATAATCCTATTTTCCGGTTCTCGTAGGAATTTTGAGAATTGCTCTCTTAATGCTCCCCTGCACTACCTAACTTACATATATATGTATATAAATACACGATAAGTTTTAACTGTCAAAGTTCAGTAGTTTCGCCTTTTTGTTGTCTGAAAGTCAACCAGTAACGAAAGAGTTATATATCATTAAAAACAATAAATGTAGGTATATAACTACTAATACAATTTATAATTGATATCTAGTCCTAAGTTCATAATAATCATTATATACTCGTATAAAATATAAATAAATGAGGCCGTCGTGGCCCAGGGGCACAAGGGTGTGACTGTATCGCGACGGTAGTGGGTCCAATCCCCACTCGAGGAAAAGAAATATTTATTTAAATTTATATTTGTATTTCTTCGCTCTGTTGCCGAGGTAAAGAGCGACGTTGAGTTCCACCACTCAACACGTCATGCCTCAAAATTCGGCAGAAAGTGGGGAACGGAGAGTCTTAACACTATGTTCTCTCTGCCTACCCTGCTGTGTGCGGGATACAGCGTGAAGCTGATATATTTGATTTTTATTTTATATAAACGATATTGGTCACATGCTATCATTACGTACGGTTACTATAACAGTGTTATGTTAAATATTTAATCAAGTTAGTATAGGTTTATCTGATATAAAGGGATCTGTCGCTGTATGATCCATCACGGAGTTGTCATTCGGATAAACAAGCTACACTGGTATAACACGGTGTTATTAAATTTTAAAAGATAGTTCAGTATCTCCATTTCGTATAAATATATATTTTTTTAGCTTCACGCAAAGAAGAGAACCTGAGAACCTAGTGTTAAGTCACTCCGTTACCCATTATCCGCCGAATTATTGGGGCATTGCGTATCGAATATCACGTTACCAGAACAAGGATATCAAAATTTTAAATATCCCATTTCTTCAAGTGGGAATCGAACCCACAACCTGTCGCGTTACAGTCACATGCTTGTGCGCCTGCGCAACGACTGTTCTCAAATAAATAGTTGATAATTTTATTTCGTTGCATTTCGCATTATATTGAAAAATATATGTTTGACTGTGCCACACTTTATAACCCTATTTTTTTTTAAATTAAGTATTTAAAGAAAGACAAGTTCATACTGAAATAAAATGATTATTAACAACATCTAGAATTTACTGGCAACGAAACTAAATCAACATATGTACCTACCAACTTCAAAAATGGTTAAACATTTCTCTACAAAAAGAAAACACATTTTAAAACAAGTCGCATCTTATCATAACTATTACTTAATCTCCTTTTAAAGTATTTCTAATGAAACTTGACAGCGACTAATACCTAAAACAATTAGGCCGTACTCAAGAGGGTAAGGTACCTGTTTCTTGGACACTATTGTCTTACAAATTCTGTGAATCTAAGAAAAATAGGTGTATTACCATTTCATTGTGTAGTTTCGGTTACAGTTAAACCTACTGGTTCAGGACAAAACAATCGCCACTTTGCTTATGCAACCTGAGCTATAAATTATTTAGTACATTACCTGTAATATTTCTCCAAAAGATGGATTAGATGGACTAGTTTTTATAAAATTTTAAATTATTTTAAAATCTTAATTTAATCCTTAAAATAAAAAAAGTCAATACATTAAACGTACATTGATTATTCAAAGATACGCTCAAAATCGAAAATCAAATAACATTATTACTTAATACATAAAATCTCATGATATACTCACTATTGCCAATAATCCTCCCAATTTTTCTCCCTAGTAGATCCATATCCCCGGGGCAAAGTAGCAGTTTTCGATTTACCATTGAGTGACGCCGTATCCCTCTTATCCGGGAGACTCATAACCGAATGCCTTTGCACTGGCTCCGATCTGAACGATTGAAAGGAGATTTGAGACACTGCATCATCTGATTTAAGACTAGTCTGCGAACCTCTTAAGCCATTCTGTATTAAATTGGTCTGACCGTATTCATTTCTGTAGTGATCCAAGCCAATATTGTCACTATTAATTCTGTTTAATTGCGGTCTCGGTAACGGTCGCCTATACTCCAAGCTATCTGTTTTGCTGACGGACGATGACCGTTTCATTTTTGGTGACTCCTGCACATTCGTCAGTGACGGCATCTTGGATTCCTTCTCCAAATCGATCTCGTGCTCGATCTGCGTTTGCACATGCGCTAACATTTCCTCCAGATCACCCAGATCCGGGTTCAAATTCATTTTCATCCGACGCATTTTCACTATACACAAATAAATCACAGGTTCTTTGGTATGTTCCAAGATATTAACACTAACTTAATTATTTAACTAAAACATTATTGTCGTGAAGCACGTGCGTTCTAACCGAAGGCCGGTCGGAAACTGACAGTATAACAAGTATGACATGGTTATCAGTTGACGCTAACCTCAATACGCATCAGTAGTTATCATTTTACGTCCGATTTTCGATAAACGAAATTTATATTTTTTAACATTTTTTAAAGGCTTAAATCATTAGTTTAATTATTTATTAAAGTACCTCAATAATCGATACATAGCAGCGTTTACGGGAGGGGGAAGCGAGTTCGATTTTTCTTTGAAGGCTTTTTATACTAGCGTTCTAGTGCCGCGAAAGGTGATTTCCTTTTAATAGGACGAAATAGAAAGGCATTGGCCATAGTATCTTGTGTCATGTAAAAAGCGTCAGTACAAATTCCAAAGTATTGTATTTCTTTATTGTATAAATATTATTCTAGGTATCACGTTGGCGTGATAAGTTTAATAGCATAACACACATATTTAATATTTACAACTCCTTTTGATAAACTCAGTACGTACAATACGTTGATTTGTGAAGCTTTTTCAAGATTTTGAATTGATTTACGTAAAATATATTTGGTAATTAAAGAAAATTTTATAGAAAAGTATTATCGATAATAATTTGTATTAAAATTATTTTAACAGTTGTATACCGCATATGATAGGCTAGATAGAGATTATAGTGTAAAGATACTCCCGCGCACAATTTATGCCTTATTGCGTGCGGAACTCAACGCCAGTCTTTATCTTGTTACTAAAGCTAAGAAATGAAAATACAATCATTTTTACAACCCGGCGATAATTATGTAGTACTTAAAAAAAACTATCAAAAATCCCCCATAACCACCCACCCCACAACCATAAAAAATTTCGCCCACCACTGAACTTTCAAATCAAAATGCATTATACTCAAATATCAATACATTAATATAAATGGCAGAAACAAGTTCCTAATTAAGGTTTCTATAGTATGCATGAGCTATGAAAGCGGCACGCTGTCCGAAGTGAATTACTTAATTGGTAGTAACTGGACTGTTATACTTGGATTACCAAATGTGATGCAGAATATACGCAACTTGTGTGAGCCAGTGGCTTAATGTTAGTAATCATAAACTTAGTAACAAGTTCAAATTATTTAAAAATTAAGAAAACTGATACCTATCGTAAAAAGAATGTTTTGTATTGTCACTACGTGGTGAATTTACTAATTATGCATTATTTATAAATAAATTCTCTATATAAAAAAAAAGTTAAATTTTGGTGACTAAATTTCTTTTTATTAGTGACATGTTTATATTTTCGATTCAATTTGTTGAGGTACCTAACTTTTTAAGAGAAGAAACTCCTAATATTGTTAGGAGTTGGATTACCTGTGCAGGTGCCGAGCCAATATTTAATATTATAAATTGAAGAAAATAACTTTTTTTAATCATAATAACGCTTTACAAATACGTAGATTGTTAAATAAACTTATTCCTGAATAATATTGTAAAACCAACTATTCTAGATAAGACCAACTACGAAATGATAACAAATATTCTAGGAAATTTAACAATAATATATGACATATTATATAAAAAATCATGCTATAAACATGGTATCAAAATAATGTATCAAGATTTTTCCAAAAAAAAAAAAA